>PVJX010047471.1:0-11854 GCA_004027295.1 Dolichotis patagonum
CTCCATCATGCAGTGGATCTGCCAGTCAGAGTCAAAGCAAGAGGAAGTCAACATCTCCCAACTTTCAGAATTAATTAAAATCTTAGAGGCAAATCTCAGTGACCTCTCAGAAGTGAGGGTCAAATCTGACTCCCCAGAAACAATGCAAGAGGCTCAAAGAAAAGTCACTTATGAAGTTAGCCTAGCTCTTACATGCTTTTTGAAGTACCTTGGAGAGGCGGAGCAGACAGACACACAGCTCTTGTTACTTTGTATTGCAGCTGGTGCAGGATACCACATGGTTAACAATACTTTTCAGTGTCTCCTGGGTTGTGATGAGTTAAACTTTCTACTGGAGAAAATGCAGACTGCCCAGAGTAAATATCAGGAGCTCAAAAATATTTGCATCCACAGGGCTCATGCATTCCTGGTGGTTACTTGTCTGACAGCCTCAGCAGGAGTCATTGCTCTTTCTCCAGAAGAAAAAAGAAAGCGCATAGCATTGGTCAGGCAACATATGGGCCAATTTCTGTCCAAAGAAGTTACACATGTCCTCAACAAACATGGAACAGGTTGCAATTGGGAAAACCTAGAAAAAGACTTCAGGTTGATTATTGATGGGAATTATGAAGACACCAGATCATCTTTACACATAGATAAGATCAAAGAACAATTGCAAAGTTTCCTTGACAAAAATAAACAGACATATAAACCACATGGTAAAGACAATACTAAAAAGGAAGTGATAGAAAATGGAGCATTCAGAGATATACTCCAGCGTCTAGGCCTAGAACTTTACTTCCCCAAAAGGATGGGCAGAGATAGCTTTCATCTGATCTACAAGACTTCTGTCTACAGAACTCAGCCCAGCTCTGAACGAGAGCTTCCTTTCTATTTCCTACAGAAGCTACTAATGCTCGATTATGGGTTGAGATATTTGATCTTTAGAGAAGAAGAAAACAGAGAACATCAGGTTTATCCAAGGGTCCCTGAACTGGAAAACGAGGCTTCTGATCCATATGACGACCTTGTCGGTGATGATAACAGTTCTCTTACTAGGCCTCCCATACACCCGATGGATATCCAGATGGCAATTTTTCACTGTGCAGATGACTTTGCCAGACAATATATTTTGGGCAAACTTTCTATTTGTCAATTTGCCCTCCCCCTTTTGGTGCCTAATCCTTGTACTTCACAAATTGAATTCTCTCTCTGGTGTCTCAAACAAATTAGAAGGACTTGGCAGCATACAAGTATATCAACAAAAGAAAGGCACAGTTTTAATAACCAGCAAATGTGCTGTGTACCCACCTCCATTGTGTCCTTCATTAGAGTTGGAAATGGCCTCTCTGCTTCCAAATCTCAGATCATGAACTGTCTTCTCAGTAAACGAAAACATGATGTGTTTTTTCATCGACACTGCAAGGGAAGCAGCAAAGACTGTGTTTTGATGGAGGGTGTGGTGGAAATCTGCTGGTTCTGTCCTGGGGAAGAAGATGAGCACAGATTTGACAACTGTGTGACCTTCACCAATCTACATGGAGATGCTAAGGACCACCCACGGCAGCTTGCTTTTCTGCAGGAGGTCTCTTCTCTCATTGTCATCCTCATGTCAGCCTCTGATAACAATGAAGAAAACAAAAAAATTGTCCGTGACCTTTGGCACTCCTCACGATCTTTGATCTGCTTGCTTGATGACAAAGAAAAAAATATGATCAATAATTGTGAGAGAAAAGTGAGGATTGGCATCAGGAATAGAAATGAGGCAGATTTAACAGAAGAGATCACCACTGCAATCAGACGTTTACTGGAGCTCTCTCACACCCCTCTCAGCCTGGAGGACTGTTCTCACATTGCTCACAAGCAAGGATTTCTGATTGATGAAGACCAGAGAGACTGCAAAGAAGGCAAAGAAAAAGCAGAGGTTATAGTGGCCCTGCTGAAAGAAATGAATTTATCTCACATGAAGAAAAATGTGCTACCCCTTCAGGGAGAACTGTGGCATCATTGGTGTAAAAAGGACAAAGAACTCTACCATCTAAGAGAGAAAGGGAACAGGAGCATTGAACAACACAAGAGTGAGCTTGAGAAAGAAAAACAAACAATAAGACTTCAACAGCTGGAAAAAGTCTTACATCACAATGAAGTAATGTGGTCTTTTCTACAAATTTTGCAACAACATTCAGAAACTTATGTCAAACTCTACTTTTTGCAGTGGCTCAGTGACTTTTTGGACATTCTCACTGCAAGACACTTGGAAAATCTATGGAAGAAGCAAAGATCTTTGTGGGCAAAGATACAAACAGAGAAGCAAAAGGCACAGAAGAGCAACTCCTTAGAGTACTTGCAAAATGAACTGGAAGACATCTCCACAGAGATCCATGATTGTACCTTAGGAATTGAACAGATTCTTAGAGAAGTTGGTCAGCTGTATGAAGCTCTGGAAGAAATTTCTTGCCAAAGAGATGTTGTTTTTCTCTCCCTTCCCCAAATTGCTGCAGACCTGATGCTATCTGGCATGCCCATTGAGTTGATGGATGGGGATGCATCCTATGTGCCTCTAAAATGGGTGGCAGCTGTGTTTGACAAGGTCTCTGAGAAACTTCCAGACAAGAGACTGTTTGTTCTTTCTGTCCTGGGCCTGCAGAGTTCAGGGAAGTCCACCCTGCTGAATGCCCTGTTTGGGCTGCAGTTCAGGGTCAGTGCAGGCAGATGTACCAGGGGGGCCTACATGCAGCTCCTGAAGGTGGAAGAGACCTTTGCAGAGGAACTTGGATTTGATTTTCTGTTGGTTGTGGACACAGAAGGACTCAGGGCTCCAGAACTGAACAACAAATCCCAGAATTATGACAATGAGTTGGCAACCTTTGTCATTGGACTTGGAAACTTAACTCTGATTAATATTTTTGGAGAGAATCCATCAGAGATGCAGGATATTCTACAAATAGCTGTCCAGGCATTTCTGAGGATGAAACAAGTGAAAATCTCCCCAAGTTGCCTCTTTGTTCATCAGAACGTGGGGGAAGTTACAGCGAAAGAGCAAACTATGGAAGGACGGAGGCGGCTACAGCAGAAACTAGATGAAATGACAGCAATCGCTGCTGTGCAAGAGCAGTGCTCCAATGTGTCCTGCTTCAGTGATGTCATTAAGTTTGATGTCAATACTCATGTCCACTACTTTGCTCACCTGTGGGAAGGCAATCCCCCGATGGCCCCTCCTAATCCTCGCTATAGTCACAATATCCAAGAGCTGAAAAGTACAATTCTTTTGATGGTTAAACAAGAATCAAGGGGAAATATCATGAAGATATCAGATATGAAATTGCGAGTGGAAGATTTGTGGAGAGCCCTGGTCAGCGAGAACTTTATTTTCAGTTTTAGAAATACCCAAGAGGTCATAGCCATGAGTAAACTGGAAACCATGTACAACCAGTGGTCCTGGAAGCTGAGGAGTCACGTGCTGTACTTGCAGAATCAGCTGAACAATCAGATTCAGAATGGAAAAATTCAGATTCTTGAGAGAAGCTCACTTGAAGATCCAGTTACAGAAAAATATGAAATCATTAAGGAAGACCTTGAGAAGTATTTTAAGGAAGACCCAGAGAGAGAAATACTGATTCAGTGGAAAGCAAATTTTGAAAATAAGTTAGAAATCCTAAAAGAAACACTTATTTCAGAAGCCAAAAAAGAAGCCAATAAACGTATTGATCTTAAACGTTGTCAGGAAAGGCTGGATAGCAAAAAGATGGATTATGAAAATGAAATATTGCAGAGGAGCCGAGAGTTTGCTGCCACTGTAAAAGGTAAAGAATTGAATGAGGAGGAGTTAAAGATGAAATTCAATCAGCTTTGGAGTAGATGGGTCTGTGAGGTGTCCTCAAATCTTCCCCCAGCACCAGAACCTAAGATTGAGGTGGATTCTGAGCAAGTTCTTTTGGAGCATTTCAAAAAGCAGAAAAACATAGCAGACACAATCAAAGAAAATTCTGGAAAGACATTTGAAATCAATTACAATCAACACATCAAATTGCATAGGAACTACTTTGGTATCAAATATAAGTTAGAAGTAGGTGATAAAGAGTTAATTAGTATCACTACTAACCACATTTTGTCAAGGTTTGATGAAACTATTGCAAATATTTGGAATGAAAATCGTGATTACAATATAAATGATTTTTATAAAATTCTGATGATAATAGAAGAAGAAGTGACATCTGCTCCTGTGAATAATAGGTTCTCATTTACAAGTAACTACAACATAGAATTATCTTTGTGTTTGTTTGAAAGAGCTTCAAAAAGTTTTAAAGAAATGCATGGGGCATTCAAGAGAGCTAATGATCCTGTAATCTATCTAGAAAGTAAGAAGGATGATTTCTTCACAAGTTTCAAGATCTCCTGCCAAGGAGCAACTTCCATCAAATCATTTGTAGACTTTCTGTGGGACAAGCTCATTCCTGCTATATCTACCAACATATGGGGAAATATGATCCTTAAAATTGCTGAGGACATGCAAGCTAACTGCCCTGCATTCAATGGAAACAGAGCTAAACTGGAAAAGCATATTCTCATCTCTCTGGCAGAGGAAGAAAACTTTGGTAATTATTGGCAATACATTCATGATCCAAAGTCTTTTTTCAGGAATTACATTGAAAAGCATATTAAAGGATATTATTTAGAAAAAGGGCATGAAAAAGTAAAGACTTTTTTAAAAATAAGTTTAGACAACATCAATAATGTCATGCTCTGTGCTATTCAAGATTCCACAGCACAGGCTAAAGATAAAAGCAGCACAGCATCTGAGTGGTTGGATTTCTTCTGTGATCACCTGGGGAACAAGTTGATCTTTCCACGTGCAGAGTTGAGAGGCATTGAACACCAGGAGCTAAAAGATACTGAGTTTCTCAAGGAAGCCATGAGAGAAGCATTGGATGGTGCAATGAAAAAAGTAGAAGAAAAGTTTTGCAGCCCACCTATAGACAAAATGGCTCCTGAAATTGAGAAAATCCTTTCTAAGCAACTCTGTGGCTGCTGGAAACAATGTCCCTTCTGTAAATCCATCTGTACCAACACCATTGCTACACACGACGGAGACCACAGTGTTCCATTCCACCGTTCCAAAGCTGTCATTGGATGGAGTTGGCATAAAACAGTTGAGTTTGACATTGATTTCTGTTCTACTTCAGTGGCAAGTGATCTTAAGATTGTTTTAAAGGACAACCGGAGAATCCCATACAAGACCTATCGACTGGCAGGAGGGGATTATGCCACGTGGAGCATCACCCCAGATACATCCTCCCTGCCATATTGGAAATGGTTTGTCTCTCGATTCAAATCTAATTTAGAAGAAAAATATCAACTAAAATTTAAAAATAGAGGTGCAATCCCTGATTCATGGACCAAAATCACAAAGCAAGATGTACTTAATGACTTGAAAAAATAACTCCATTAACAAAAATAAAAATAAATAAGTAACACTCAACACAGAAGACACCTCTGGTATCTGAATAAAAAGACCACAGTCTGATACCATGCTAAAACTCATCTTCCTTACAACTAGAGATTTCAACTGCCCATTTTTGAATGAAATACTGAAACTGAGTCATCTAACCTTTTAGAAGTTGAATCTGTGCTATAAAATAAAGTCTTTTCTCTTTGTGTCAGCTCATCATGGTTTAAAATAAAATTACTAAAATATGTGAACCTTTGATAAAATTAGTTTAAATCACTGGTTAAATTATTAAAAATGCTGTCTTAAAGATTTTCTAAAATATATGCTATCTCAGAGAAATTCACCTTAATAGAAAATTATTTTATTTATTTTTATTTTTTATCTTTTTGTGACAGGGCCCTGCTATGCAGTTGAAGCTGGTATTAAACTCACTTCATAGCCCAGGATGGTTTCAAACTTGTGACCACCTTCCTGCTTCAGCCTACTGAGTACGGAAATTATAGGCCTGCAATCACCATGTCTGGGTTAACAGGAAATCCAAACTCATTCCAGGGTTTCACACAATTTTTATGTAGTAACTACATAGATAAATGAACAAATATATAGATTCTTTTTTTTGGGGGGGGGTCTTTTTGAAATAGGGTCTAGCTATGCAGTTCAAGCTGACCTTAGGCTCACTTTGTAGCCCAGGCTGGACTCATACTTGCCACAATACTCTTGCCTCAGCCTCCCAAGTGCTGGGATTACAGGAGTGTGCCACTATGCCCTGCTAAATATATAGATTCTTAATGAAAGCTAAAAATTGATTCTAAGGTTTTTAAGGAAACTTCTTTCACTATTTCAAGTTGTGAGAAAAAGTTATCAACATTAATTACAAAAACATTCCTGGAAATTTTATGATACCTAAGCACAGCAATATTTAAGTGTATTATGTTTTATGCAAGAATAAATTACAGAATTTACCAAATTAAAGACTTTATCTGGAACAAAACAGTTAATATTCAAAGGATTATATCAATTTTACATATTTATTTGTGGTAAACTGAATAACTCTTTTGAAGATAACTATGCAAAATAACAACTTAAGTTCCTACTACCTTGTTTTGAAACCCCATATTATTATTGTTTTGGGCTCTTCATTATTGTTATTTGTCTCTTTTGTTCCTTTTTTTTCTTGTGTTTTGTTTTTCCTTCTGTATATTTGTAGCCTTACATATGCCTAGAACCTCTCCTAAAGAGTTTACAAGAATCGATTTTATTATATGTAATGGTATGAACAGCTACTTTGAAGAAAACAAGACATTGTAGTAGCCATTGTTGGTTTTTATCATCTGGTTTTAAAGTCCAGTCATGCTTTTATTCTCTGTTTAGATTGGTTTTAGTCTGTTTTCTATTATTTGATTTCAATACATGTGAAGGTATGGACAGCTATTTTGAAGATAACAAGAGACATTATGGTAGCCATTGTTGATTTTCATATTGTCTGGTTTTTAAGGCCCGTAATGCTTGCATTCTTTTGATTTGATCAACTTTATACTATTTTTTTGTTTGAATTCATTGTGTGTGAAGACATGGACACCTATTTTGAAGGAAACAAGAGACATTATGGTAGTGACTGTTGATTTCCTGTTGTCTTCTCAAATCCTGTGTTGCTTGTATTATTTTTGTTCTGATCTGCTTTGTTCTGTTTTATTCTTCTTGAAGAAAAAAAAAGACTTTATCAACTGAGGAAATATTATCAAGTAAAGGAGGGATATAGAAATAACTATTTTTTTCATTTAGCCACCTTTATCTTCTTCCCTGCTATTTGAGTGTTTCCTTATTCTCACTGTGCACACACACACACACACACACACACACACATTCACACATCTTAGAAATTCAAAGCCTGATGCTATGTACAACTCTGAAAATGATTTGTTCCTGGAATAATATTTCCAATGCAGGATAAACCACAATTTTTATCAAGTCTGTGGACAAAATCAAGTTTCTTTAAGCCATTAATAAGTATCTAAAAATTCCTTAAGAAAAAAATAAATACACTATTTTTAAAAACCTTATAATACTGAAAATTGGTTGGGTTGTCTTTTTATAAGCAATTGTTTTTTTACATATAAACATAATTAAAAGTTTATCTCTAAGTTAGACACATTTGTAGCCCGTTAACACTTTGGACCTTAAGGTCATAGTCAGAATAAAAATGTTGCAAATGTTGAAGCCAGCGAAGGACTTGAGAAGAAAAGGAAATCATTCCTCTGTAAATACAGCCCTAATGCTCAGTTCTCAAAGCTGCTGATCTAAAGGAAACATGATGCGAAGAAGAAAATTTTCACTTGTTGTATATAAAGGTGAAGAAAATGTCTACATGTTGGATGTAAAAGTATTCACTGGATTCCACTTACGAGTGCCAAGTCTATGTCTCTATAGGCAATGAGGACAGACATTTCAGGAAATGACTGCCAAACATTTTGAAACCTCAGAAATGGAATATGGGAATGCTGTGACCCCTTTCCCCTTTCCAAGGGCTTCAAGCATGTTCTACTTCACTCCTATATCCAGAAACCTGAGATAGAAAAATCACAGAGAGTGTTACTGTGTAGTATTGCTTCCCTTTGTTCTTGAAAAATGATCCTTGCAAGAGACCTAGAAAGATCTCCTAATATGATATAATTGAAATGGTGATCAAAACAGAATCTGTGTGCAGCATGATTCCCATCTCTCACATCAATGCACCCTTTAGAAAGTCAAATTGCTCAGTTAATATTTGCTGAATGCTTTTTACATTTTTAAATGAATTCTTAAAATTTCTTAACTGAGAATTATCGCATATGCTTACTATTTTTGATTTTCAAGCTGAAATGAAATCAAAAGAACTTTTCAAATTCTTCTGTTTTTCTGTCTTGTAATGAAATTTTATTTTATTTTTAAAAATTAAAAAGTTCTTTGACAAATTCCTTAAATTGGTAAGAAGTGTAATTATTAAATGAAATTCAGGAGCTATTGTCACGGGGTCATAATGCAAAACTAGAAAAGGCAATTGTGTTAGAAGATAAATAAGTAGGAATGGAGATTTCTGAGATAATTGTACTGCAAGTACTGCTGCCATCAGGCAGGCTCAGACTTAGAGGGGAACACAGTGTCTGTAGATTGGGTTCCACTGGGGAAGGAAACCTGAGAAATAGTGAGTAGGGCAAATGGAGTCAGGAGGAATGAAATCAACAAGATGAGGAGACCCTGGGCCTAGGAACATATTAAAAAACTCAGAGATCAGAGTTATAAGGTTATCAAAGATAGGCTTTACCTGGTCAGTTGAATGGGCCTTTCAGAGTCCCTGAAGTGGGGAACAGAGAAATGGAAATTGGAAATCACCTCAACTGTACATTTTACAGAGATTCTAGTCAGTCACATAGAGAGAGAAAAGAGCCAGAGACCTGTAGGGATGTGACTAAGGGAGTGAGGCATTCTGTAACACCAACTCATGTGAGTATCTGAGTTACTTCCACTGTGGTTATGAGAGGTTGAGAGTATGAAAAGGGAAAGGGGAAATGTAAGTCATAAAGTGATTTCAAGAATTTCCATGTGCTGAATCTGGTATCACAGTCTCACCTAAGTCTACCAAGGGCTCTCCTTTTCCTCTTCACTCTAACTGATGTCCTCCCTAATTCTTTGTTTTAACCACCTGCATATCCCAAAAAGAGACATATTTTATCTATAGGTAGAGATATTTGAATCAGTCTTTATCAATATTCTTCCCAATTTTATTTAAAGTATTGATTAAATTCATACAGCAATAAGTGGAAAAATTGTTCACATGTCTGGAAGATCAAGAGTAAGAAAACAATGGTAACAAAACTCCATGTAAATGATTGAATTTTAGACATTATTCCAATTCTTGAGTCTTCATTAACTTCTGGTAATTATTTTTTTATTTTGTCTAAGAAGTATTAAAGTGTTTCCTTGCCACAATCCAACACTTTTCTCTCAGCGCAATGCAAATCCACCTCTGAAAATCTTTCCTGTCTCCCTCCTTCCAAGGACATTTTGCTGCCTTAATTTCCTCATTGCCAGTATTAATACATTTAGAATCTTCTCTGCTGGCTGATGTTACCAAAATTATCTGTCTTCCTTAGGAAGAAACTTACCTTGATGATTTCATGTATCCATCCTTAATCCACTGGATTAAAGAATTGGCCCCTGAAAAGTACAGCTGAGTCAAATACAACAAAAATAAGCACAGCACCTGAGGTGTGCTCTGACACATTGCTTCATTATCTGTTTTCTTGACTGAAGACAAAAAATCAAGTGAGGTTACTCATCTTACCCATATGACTTACTGAGAGTCTTTAAAAATTATCAACATTGACTATTGTTACATCAGCTCTCTCTAATCCTATGTTCATGAAACTTATTTCTTTTTAAAAACCTACTTAAAATGTTATACTTAGCCTGAGCAGAGTGAGGGTTTATCTTCCATGTTGTTGATGTCATAAGACCCTCAGGGGAGTCTGGTCTCAGCATGAAGCCTCATCCTTACAAACATGTATTCCTGTCTTTTTCCTTAGTTTTGAAATTAAAACAAATGATAAGAGAAATTAAAGGGATGTGTAAAGCCAAGAGAAGAAAAGAAGTAGGAGAAGAAATGAGAGTATGAAATCAGGTGGCAGAGGAAGACAGGAAAGGAGTTTCTCTGATAACAAAATGATATTTAGGCTATATTTTGATGTCTCATCTGAGCTATAGATGTAGTATGTGTCCTTTATCTAAAATGACTTTGCTGCCTTCAGCATTAAAAAAAAAAACTGCTCATTTTCTATGGACTTAACGTAGTGGGAGAAAATATTTACAACTGTCTAGAGTTCTTTCTAATTTGATCTGTCTCTAAAAAGCAAAGTACAAAGAGAGGGGACAGATTAGAAGTAAAACCAAAGAAGCAAAACTGAAGCAGAACATGCTTGACATTTTCTCTACAGTGTAGACGAGGGTCACAGCCAGTCTGTCCCAGTGAAACATGTCCTCTGCCTCTTAAATACTGGCCACCAGCCTAGTGATTTTTAAATTGTGGATGGAGTCCTAGTTTTATTGTAGGCATGTATATTTTGTAAATCTGAGCTAGATTTCACTTAAGAAGACCGATTTTGTAAAAGTTTATATTTAAAGTTGCCAGGGCATTCTAATGTTACTCTCTCTAGCACTGTTGTCCAAATAGTCAAGCGAGGAGTATCAGGAAATTTAGGAACTAGTTTAAATGCAAATGTACAAGAACAAAATCTTATAAACTTTCCACTTGAACTTATATATGTTACCATTTTAGCAAAGCTATAACAGACAAAGCATAAGAAATTATAAGCAAAGGTCAAAGACATAAGAAATTTGAAGCACAAAAATTTGATAACTAAATGAATCCCAGTCCAGAGTCTATGGAACAAAAGCAAACTCTTACTTCTGCCCTATTATCTTGGTGGATGAGCTGCAAATGATAGAAGAGAGTCAAACCTCCTATCTGCTATATGTCTGATATGGGTTTATGTCCTTTAATTTTGAAGAGTGAATTTTAGGAATAATGGAGTTTAAAAGCAGAATATATTTATTGAGAGAAAAAAAATTCTGTCTGAGAGAGAGAGACAGAAGAGATCCTGAATAGGTTGCCCCCTCCTTGTTATTTTTAAATATCTTTCCTTTCTTTTTTTATTTTGAAGAGAATGAAACAAAATCAAACAAAACAAAACACAACAAAGCAAATCAGAACAGAACAATGCAAGCAAGAGAGGACTTCACAACAAGACAACAGGATAGCTTACTGTCTCTTGTCTTCTTTGAATAGTTGCCCATAACTTCACATACAATGATCCCAAAAATAATAAATTAGTCTAAAACTATTCAAAAGAATGAAAGAATTACAGGACTTCCAAACCAGATAGCAGAAAGTGAACAATGACTACTATAATATCTCATTTTCCTCAAGAAAGTTGTCCATATCATCATACATGATAAAATTAAATGAAACACTACAGGGTAGAACCAATCAAAACAGAAGACTGAAAACTATGATAGGATTTCAAAACAAGATGATAGGAAATCAGCAGTGGCTACCATGATGTCTCATTTTCTTCACAATATCTGTTCATAAAATCACACATAATAAAATCAAACAAAACAATTAAATAAATGCATGAAAGCATTCTAAGACTTCAAAGCAGTATAATAGGAAACCATGATTATCATAATATCCATTATATAAAAAATAGCTTCCCCTACCATCAGAAGAAGAGTTCAACACAAGAAAATAAGAAATTAACAGTAGTTACCAACTTTCCCTCCTAGGTTTTTCCTCCTCTATCACTCTTCCAGTAAGTATTTTGCCTTTGGATCCCATTAACTACTTCTGTTTCTTACTATAGAGTTCGTGCACATGAATTCAACTGTTTC
>PVJX010047473.1:0-11868 GCA_004027295.1 Dolichotis patagonum
CAGCAGTGGGTCGGTGACCTATGCCCTGCCTGGAGCACGTCTCCAAGCGGGGTTCATTTCTTAGTAAAGCTGGGGACAGGCTGAGGCAGGAGGACTTCAAGTTCGAGGCCAGCGTGGGCAACTTAGCGGGAGGCTGTCTCAAAATAAAACTTTTTTAAAAAAACAGCTGAGAGGGAGAAGCACCTCAGGAAGCCAGCTCTGCCTCTGGCAAGCCGTGCTAACCCCGAGGGCCGTGGAGAGAGAAGCCAATTGCCCACCCCGTGAGCCAACTGGCAGTGGGCTGAGAATCAAGACTCCCTGCACTCCCAGCTCCCCGCCCCGTAAGCAGTGTAAGCAGCCGCCTGGTCTGGAGGACAGACTGACGGCAACTGAGGTACAAAAACAGCTAAGCGCTGGGCCTGCTCCATTGACTCCGCAGGCTAAGGCCGGCAGTCTAAGCATCTACTAGGAGGACGGTATGCGACATGGCAAGTATGGGGGATTTCCTTCTGTCTTGTGTTGAAATTCAGTACTGTTTGCACTGTTTTGTTTTGTTCCGATTTATTGTTTTGTTTCATTCAATGCTCTGTTTTGATCAGTTTTATTCTGTTTTGTTTCGTTTGATGGCATGGACAACTATTGTGAAGATAACAAGCTATATTAAGATAGCCATGACGGATTTCCTATTGTCCTGATTCGAAATTCTGTACCGCTTGCCCTGCTTTGTTTTGATTGGCTTTACTCTGTTTTGTTTTGTTGGATTTTATTTTCTTTGAAATATTTTTAAAAAAAAAAAACAAAGCAGAAAGCTGGGCATGGTGACACACACCTATAATCCCAGCACTTGGGAGGCTGAGGCAGAAGGGTCCCAAGTTTGAAGCCAGCCTGGGATTTCTGGTGAAATTCACCTCAGCAAACAAGGCTTCCAGGGTCCCTGGCTCCCAGCCATTCCAGTGCCCTCGCTGACTCTGTCGGTGCCCACAGGGGGCAAACCGAAGGGGATCACGGGTGGCAGACGGTGGCCGGTTTTAGTCGTGACGCAGCTGGCCCAGTCTTCACCCCAGAAAGAAGCAGCCTGGGTTCCTTCTAAAGTGAGCGAATGTGTTTCCAACTGCAGCGGGGACGGTGCCTGGTATCAATTTTATGGCTTTTCCTGGGTGTGACACCTGGAAAGAGCCTGAGGAAATCAAGAGGGCGACACTTCCAGACTCCTGCCTGTGGGATCCGGCGCAGATGGGGAGCTAGCAAATAATTACATTATGTCGGCAATAAAGCCTGATATGTTCCCAATAAAAGTTAATGATTAGGTCCATATTTTCCTACATTTCGCAAGTCTAGACTGAAAACGCTGAAAGAAATCCTTGTGTTTCCTCTTGAGATCCCGCGTGAGTAGGATTCTGAAGTTATTTCACTGCCAGCCTGAAGCCATTAGTGTATTGTGTGTTTCTCTCTCTGTCTCTCTGTCTCTCTCTCCTCTAAACAGCTCCACTTAGGAAAGCTCTGCCAGGACTCACGTGTCCAGGCTGTGAAGTATGTTTTAAAATCTTAAAAACCTAAGGCACCAAACCCTAAATGCCAGTGGCTGAACGTTTTGGAAATGAGAAAATAGCCTTTGTTCTTAGAGGGTTTGAAGCTTTCGTCTCTCACTCTCTAACAACTGTAAGTGCCTTCTTTTTTATTCCTTCCCCAGCGGGAAGAGCAGGAAACAGAAGTGGGGTGCAGTAGTTACACTCTGTGACACAGCTTTGTGATTAGGGAGATCCTCACATCAGCTTTTCATTCCAAGCAGAGGACAGCAAAGCTCAGAAAGGTCAAGTGACTTCTTCAAGGTCGTGGGCTGGAAGAACCCCTGAAGAGTTGGAATGTTCCAGAACGATCCAGAACATCATGCATTTAGACCCAGAACTCTCATTAAAAGGTAGCCTCGGTCATTCAGCACATAGGCATTTACTGAGCACCTAGTACGTGCCAGGCTTTGGGCCCCAGCTGTAAGGTGGTTGTCCCCAGAAGACAAGCTATGACAGGGCCAGAGGCCCCTCTAACGACATCACACTGAAGCCAAGGTGGGACCAGGGAGCCAGCCAGCGGGGCTGGGGCGTGACCCGGGAGGCCAGGCCTAGGCATGTGCAGCGGAACCCTCGAGGGGCGTGGGGCTGACCTCACTTCCTGTTTTCCAAGCTTGTGGTAGGATGCCAGGGTTAACCCACGCCACCTCTGCTGCCCTCTTGACCTCCGCTGCCCTCTGCGCAGGGCTTGAGAGGCTCTGGACTACAGGCTGTGGAGGCCCTTGTCTAAATATTTTGGGTCCACACTAACTGACTACAGGAAATAAAGAACAAAGACCCACTGCGAACTTTGGGGCCCTGAAGTACAAGTGGGGCCCTTGCCCCAGGGTCCCTCTTGGAGCCCTGCCTTTGTCCCTGTCAACACCACCCAGCCACACAGGCTCCTTCTCCCTCACTGTCCCCATGGCCTCTCCACCGGCTCTTGGCCCTAGAACAACACATACCAGAGGTCCATCTTCCCCCAAAAGAACAGACCCCGGAAGTTGGCTTTGGGCTGTTCAGAGGGGTGATCTAGGATCCCAGAAACCAAAGTATGTTCTAAAAGTGGGGGCCATAAACTGGGCTTGGTGGCACACGCCTATAAGCCTGGCATCCAGGAGGCTGAGACAGGAAGGTTGCCACAATTCAAGGGCAGCCTGCACTGCACAGTGAGATCCTGTCTGAAAACAGCCAGCATGGACCCCCAAAACACGAGAGCCAGAGCAGGACCCACAGGGACACAGAGCCTCCAGGCAGCCACCTGCCTGCCTCCGGCCGACAGTGTTCTGTTATGACTTGGTTGGGACAGAAAGCAGACAGGAAGTTTGAAACGGTTTAGTCCGCAGCATCCCCAGCCTCATTCCTAGCACTTGGATGTCGAGGACCAGCCCTGAGACCAAAGCACAGGGTAAGGCGGCTGCAACCATAGAATCAGTGGCCTTGATGGCTGTGTCCCCACCTCCCCTTGGAGAGCAGAGGTCAATAAACCGTGTGAGACGTGAAGATGAAAAATAAACATCTATTGCTGTGCCACTGTCACCAAATCCACAGTGTGTCGGTCACTGCAGGTACGGGTGCTGCTGAAGACTTTGTTCACGAGGTGGCTGCACGTGGGGACTGGGAAGCCAGTGCCAAGGCGTCTCCCGAGGTCAGGGCTGGGGACATCTACAGGCCAGGCAGAACTGGCGCCTGTGAATGCATAATCACACTGCACCTGCCGGAGCACCCCAGGGACTGCGTCACTGTCTTAGTCGCAGTGGGCCGTGCTGAGTTTGAAGGTGTCCTCCAGAAGCATGTGTTAGAAACTTCACCCCCAAATCCACAAGCTTGATTCCACCGGCAGGGCTCCGCCCTCCTTAATGGGCAAAGGCTGGGCTTGTTACTGAGGCAGTGGGCTCATCAGGGAAGTTGAGTCTGGCCTCCTTTTCTCCCCTTCTCACCCTCGCTTAGCCTCTGCCCTGGCGTGATACAGCGTGAGGGCACCGACCCCTCGGTCTCCCACTTCCTGGCCACCAGGATCACGAGCCAGGGAGTCTGTGGTCAGTAGAAGTGGTCTAGACTCGGGTACTGGACCGAGGAAGCACAAAGCAAATTGGAGACGAGCTGCTGGAACAAAATGCTCTCGCCTGGGCACCTGCCCCGCAGCAGTGCGTGTCCTCACCGTCCTGGGTGCTGGAAATCCAAGATCAAGATCCTGGCGTAGAGGTGGCTGCCTCCTGGCTGTGTCCTCCTCGTGCAGTGGATTGGGGAGCTGTGTAGTGTCTCCTCCTGTGAAGACACCAATGCCATCATGAGGACCTCACCTCCTGACTTCTTCTCACCCTAGTTACCTCCCATGGGTGTCATCTCCAAATACCATCGCACTGGGCATGAGGCTTCAACACAGGACGTTTGGGAGGACACAATTCAGTCATGGTGTCCACTGTGTGTCCCTACCACACTTCGTTTATCATCAACCCCGTAGCAAAGGACATCTGGTCACTTCTGCCTTTTGGTGACTACAGCTAGAACTGCTGTGAACGTAGGTGTTAAACATCGCTTCCTGTCCCTAACTTCATCTTTTTGGGTAGATGCCCGGAAGTGGAATTTCTGAGTGACCTGTGTTATGGCTTACGGGGCTCCTGTTCCCCACCAGCCCCACATGCTCATAGGTGGGGATTGAATCACGAGGGCCCTAAAACTTGCTGCTAGAAGGTGGAGTCTGGTTTCTTGGCCACAGTGGGGTGAGCTGCTCTTCCTCCACCTTGACGCTTCTGCCTTCACATCCTGCCTTGGAGCTGGCCGACAATGGACTAAAATCATGAGACAAAATAAACCTCTCCTCCTTTAAGTTGTGGGTGTTGGGTATTTCAAAAAGGAAAGTGGCTAAGACAATGTGGTGATTGGGTTTTATTATTTTGAGGAGGACCAATGCCCAGCAATCCCAAACTAGAAGCAACACTTTCCCGCCCACTGGCCATGCACTGGGGTCTGCTTTTTCCATGTCCTCGCTGGCGTTTGTTATTTTCACATTTTTGGTAGTAGCCAATGTAAACTGTTATAGAGGCCCCTTTTCCACCCTCGTCACAGCCCGGGAAGTTTATATTTGTAATCCCATGGAAACATCATTGGAATTCTGCTGAGTTAATCCCAATCTACCACTTACAGTGCAACCCACTCGAGAATAAAGACACTAACACGTATGTACAGTTAAGGGCAGCCAAGGGGTCCCAAGGCCGGTCCAGATGAGGGTTCACAGCACAAAGGCCACGACCCAGGACCCAACTCGGATTTTATTAATTTGTGAAGGAGGGAATGGCTGAGGATCAGTGACTATGAGAATGGTGGGAATTCTGTGAGTGCTGTGGGCTGGGCTGGCTAGGAGGCCGGAAAGCACCTCTGTGACATGCAGAGAGAAGGACATGCAGAAAGAACAAGCTGTGTAACACCAGGGAGGTGGCATTTAACGTGGAGAAGGCTGGTGCTTCAGTTCTGACGTACACACCTTTTCTGCTCTGGGAAATCACAGCTTCTTATCTCAAAGTTCAAACCCAGCTGATAGCTCTGGAGCTGTGTGGCTCTGCCATCCCACTGGGCTCAACCATTTAGAAGGAGACACTGAGGTGAGGAAACAGGACGGTTGCTAGGCTTTGAAGATCATGCATCAGTCCTTCAGCCATCCCAATTTGCATTGCTTAGAGCCAGTTGAAGGGAAGAGGAAACAGCTTAGGCAGCTCCGTAGGCATCAGTGCAGAAAGGCAGGACCTACTTCAACCAAAGTTTAGCCATAATTGCTCTGTATTCTAGGAGAACCAGCCAGGTGGTCTAACTCACTGTGGCTTCATTTTCATTTCCCTAGGTATCAGTCAGACAAGGTTTTCCATGCTTACCTGCCATCTTGTATCTTCCTGGGAGAAATGTGGATTCAAGTTCTCAGCCCATGTTTTAAATCAGGTTGTTCGGGGTGTTTTTCGTTGTTGATTAGTTCTTTGAATTTTCAATATATTTTGCATTAATCCCTTATCAGATATTTTTTTCCAATTCTGTGTTTGTTTGTTTGTTTGTTTTTACTGTGTTGATAATGTCCTTTTTATGGTTTTTTTTTGTTTTTTAATTTTATTTTAAAGGGGGTAAAATTAAACACAACAAAATGGAACAGAACAGGACACAAGAAAGCACAAACTTCAAAGCTAGACAACCAGAGATCCTCACCATCTGCCATACTGTCTCTTGTTTTCCTCCAAATGGCCATCCGAATCCTTGCATATGAGGAGTTCATACTAAACAACACAGCCAATCTTTTCACAAGATGTGCAGTTCATCAGCTCCCACTTGCCAAGTGGGAGGGAGGGGGAAGGGGGACACTGGATGGGGGACAGGACGACATGAGATGTCTGATTCTCAGCCTGTGCGCCAGCAGGCTCACAGCCGCCTCCCAGAGAGGGGAGGAGCTCCTTGTTCTCCCAGCACCCCGAGTCACTGCAGGCTGGTTGCTGGTTTGCTCAGGGCCCTAAGTTCCAACGATAATGTCCTTTTATACACAATTTTCATTTTGATGCATTCTAGTTTTCACTATTTTTTCTTTTGCTACCTGGGTCTTTGATGTCATATCCAAGAAATCATAGCCACGTCCAGCATGGTATCGGGAAGCTTTGCCCTGGAGTTTTCTTCTAGGAGCTTTATAGTTTAAGCTTCAGTCCATTCACTATATGTGTTGTTAGGGAAGGGTCACACATAGACATCATATTCTCAGCCCCATTTCTTGGAAAGGCTGTCTTTCACCCACTGGACTATCTTGCACACTTGTTGAAAATCACTTGACCACTTGTTTGAGGACTTATTTCTGGGATCTCTTCTGTTCCATGGGTCTTTATGCTGGGACCACACTGTTCTGATGAGTGTGGCTTTGTAATAAGTTTTGAAATTGGGAAGTACAGAACCATTTGTTTCTTTGTGTTCAAGATTATTTGGGCTATTCAGAGTTTCTTGAGATTCCATATGGATTTTAAAATGGATTTTTCTATTTCTGCAAGAAGCATCATTGGGATTTTGATAGGATTACACTGAATCTGTAGATGATACATTTACTTTCTTAAACATTTGCCCAAATTGGCCATTGAAATGGTGCTTTGTTATATTTTAATTTCCATTTCTTTTGTTCCAAATAAGGTTGCTTGGCCTTGTAGCTGTGGCCAAGGCCAAGGCTGTGAGTCTCTCCTTTAGGATTCACCTGCTATCCTTTGGCTACTTTTTGAGTTTTAGTGTCATTATATGAAGTATACTAAGACTATTGACTGTTATGGTTTATCTCTAGATGTCCCCCAGAGCCTCATGGGCTCATTGGCAGGGCTTTTGCAAGGTGACTGAATCTTGGGGTGACTGTAGCTAAATGCGATGTCAGGAGATGGGGCCTGATAGGAAGAGGGGGATCCCTGGGGCGAGGCTTGGAAGGTGCACCTGCCTCTCCAGCTCCTCCCTTCTCGCTCTGCTTCCTGGCCGCCATGACCTGAGCAGCTCTGCTCGCCCCACCCTTCCACCCACCACACGAGGGCTGAAACTTCTTTAAAAAGCTGAGTCTAAACACACTTCTCTTCCCTTACCTTGTGAGTGTCAAGTATTATGTCCCAGCAACAGCAACAACAACAAAACAGTAAGTAACATGTCAACACTTCTCTTTTTAATTTAAAATCACAGATATCCAGTGGGTGCTTCTTTAAGCCAGACATTGTGTTAGATATTGGTCAAAAGGCTAGGGTGGTAAAAAAACAAAACAAAACAAAAATAACCCACAATCCCTGCCCATGAGGGGCAGGAAAGTGGACAGCACTAGTGAAAGAATGACCCAGATGCAGGATGGTGGATTGGATTAGTGATGGAAGGCAAGGACAGCAGTGCTGGCGGGCACCTGGTCTCCTGGGGTCCCCTCAGAGGCTGTGCTCAGATGGGGACAGTGGAGCTGAGATGCTGACGTGAGGAGGGCGTCACTGAGGATGTGTGTTCCGAAGGACAAGGACGGGAGAGGGTCTTGGCTAAGATATCAGCAAGTGTAAGACACCGTAGCCAGAAAGAGTTGGGTGCACCCCAGGAACGGAAGACAGTTGGAGCTGAAACTGGAAGTGGAAGTCATGTTCTGGGCAAAGGCGAGGGTCAGCAGCAGCCCATTTCACCGTTGTGGGTCCCTGGCCTGCAGCTGTGAGTCAGAAACCACGCAGACCCGGGGGCGTGGCTCTTGCACCTCCCATCTGAAGTTCTGTCATTTTCTGGGACGGATTCACCACCTATGATCCTGGTGCTTCTCTCCACAGTCGCAGTCCCTTGCCTATTCATTTATGTTTCACCAGTTCTCACTGAATGTCCTTCAACGTGCAGACCTCGCTCTGAGCTGCTGGGGATACAGCAGCAGAACCAGGGACCCTGTCCTCGGGGCCAGGAGAGACAGATAATAAACACATGCACAAATAAATCAGCTTCTGTGCATCGCTGGGAGCAGCATGGAGACTCAGAGAAGCCCGGCAGAAGCTGACGGAGGCCTGGGTCTTGCAGGCCTCTGTGGTTTAAGATGGGACATTTCTCTTAACCAGGCCAAGGGCAATCACAGAGGACAGTGCCCCATCAGACTTAGAGCGGGTGAGGTCCCTCTGGTTTTGATGTAGACATGGGATGGGCCAGCAGCACAGGCCCTGGACACGGTGGCCAGTGACTGTGCTCGTCCAGGTGGGAAGCAAGGGCCTCTGGAGCAAAGATGGAGACAGAGATCACAGAACCCAGGGCAAGGCTGGGGGAAGGGTGGCTCGGGATAGGGGAGCCAGGCCGCAGCTCCGGGTCCTGGCCAGCAGGGCCAGGCAGGGGGCTGCCGAATGAGCACCAGGCTGGGGTGGGGAGCGGGCCATTGAGGGGAGACCGGAGCTTGGCTGTGGTGTGTGAGGGCCCAGAGGCCCTGTGGAAATGCCCGGCTGGCAGAGGAGGGGCAGTGAGTGCGTGGACAGGAGGCATCTCAGAGGGGACAGCTGTGAGCTCTTCAGACACCTGGGACACTGCACATGGGGGAGGGGGAGGGGGTGTGACAGGCCAGCAGGTCCCTGTCCCTGTCCTATACCAGCTGCAGACACAGCACTGCTCCTCACACCGCATACATCTGTCATTTATCTGTTCCTTTGTTTTGGCTGGGTTAATTCAGCGCACCCTAAGAAAATGGTTTGTCCTGCTTATTTTATTAAGGCTAAAACACAACACATTTAGGTCGCAGAAACGAGAGGCCAAGTTAAACCGATATCTTAAAAATAAAGTCCTCGGTCTCCTCAGAAATAAACCAAAGTGGGGCTGGGGATTTAACTCAGCAGCGTAAGCACCTGCCTGGCAAGCACGCGCTCATGAGTTCGATCCCCAGTACTGATGAAAGAAAGAAAGAAAGAAGAAAGAAAGAAAGAAAGAAAGAAAGAAAGAAAGAAAGAAAGAAAGAAAGAAACCAAAGACGAGCATTCGCCCACAGCCGGCTCCTAGCATCAAGCCACTTGCGGAACCAGGACTTGGAACCCCACGCCGCTGTGCTCCCCACAAATCTTTCTACACCAGGCGTGACTAAGAGTAGTTTCTGATTGGAAGGTGGCCCTGATACCTGAACACTGCAACCAGCTGCTGGGTCAGTGTCTAAACAATCACAGAAACACTCCTTTCTGTCATTTCCAGCTCAGCTTTGAGCCACACACACACACACACACACACACACACACACACACAAATCCATTACATCACCTAGAAAATTAGCCCTTTGTTTAGCAGCCAAAGGTCAAAGTTCACAGTGAGAAATGGCTTCGTGCTTTCAGATGCAGGGCTCAGAGCATAAATATTTATCACAGAGGACAGGAACTCATTGTACACAGCTTGTTTACCTTATCAGGCAGTTACCTGGAGCAAAGAGTCCACTGGCTGCTTCCTGTCCCGATTTCTCTTGCCCAAGACCTTGGGCAATTGTTTATTTGACAGAGTGTTCCATCCAGTGCCCTGTCTTCTGGGAATAAAGGCATACAATGCTAAACAAATAAATTGCCTGGTCCCTGTCCTCCTGATTTCCGGAGAGGGTAGAATTCCAGGTGTTTGCTTAGGAAGATCTCGTAACAATCAGGAAGAGAAAACTGTGTCCGCAGCAGACCAGGGGGCGGGTACTCGTCCACCCTTCTGTCTGGTGTGGCTTTGCGGCTGCCGCTGGCGATGGGCAGAATGAAATCCAGTAACAGATACAGGTGACCGGGGATCACGAACACGATTAGGGATAAAACTGGCCCTATTTTATTGCTCTTTTCTTGGTCGATGCAATGCAAACGTCAGAGACACTTCGGCCAAACTGGCGTGGACCTGGCCACATATTGATTTTGGCTGTGTTCAGCTTTGATTTCAGATCTTACACCAACCAGCTCGGGCGACTGTTACCTGAGCCGCCCTGGGCCGCGTGCCAGGGGCTCAGCCTGCTTCTGCCCGGTGCCTTCCGTCCCCCACAGTGATGGGGGACAGGACTTCTGAACCTGTAAGTCAGAAACCTTAGGTCTGGATGAGGCAGGAAACCTCCGTACATGAGCTGAAGCTCAAGTGTTGGTGTTTGCCTCCTGCAGAAACCCTGTCCCTGCTCATAGTGACCGTGTGTGGATTTGTGAGAATCGAATCTTGAAACTTCGGACATGTTCTCCCTGCAGTGCTAAACTTCTAAAAGTTCACCAGCAACTCTGCATGGTTAGACTGTGACTTGCATTTAATTTTGCCTATGTTCAATTTGCATTTAGTGTAGTATCTCATTTGGTCTTTTGCATCTCTCCTTGTTAAATTAACTGATGGCCTTTGTCCACCTTTTATTGGAGTTTTAATATAGCACATATGAAGGACATTAATAACACAGACATCTCCTTTGTTATATAAAACCACTGCTCACCTCTTTGCTTCTGGGCTCAAGCGTGTGTTAAATGCACTGCTCCAAACTCGACGTGGCAACCCCTCCAACTAGCTTTCCAAACTTTGGCAGCAAATTCATAGTTCTGTCCAGCGACTCTGTGAGAGCAATCATTAACCTGTCTTGGCCATTGCTGAGGCTCAGCATTTACGCCTGACTCAGCAAAGCAGCATGCCATAAGCATTTGCCTAACCAGCAGAAAATCCACGTACAAATTATTCTCGAACCGGGTGTGGTGGTGCATGCCGGTAATCACAGTGCTTAGGAAGCTGAGGCAGGACGGTTTCAAATTCAAAACCAGCTGGGGTATCATAGTGAATTCGAAGCCAGCCTGGATACAGAGTGAGACCCTGTTTCAAGAAGTAAAAATAAAGAAAGAAAAGTTACTTTCTCTTTCCTCCCCTGAGTTCTTTCTAAACTGAAACAAAGAATATCCAAACTTTTTACTCTACCTTTCCCATGCCAACTTTTCACTCCAATAACTATCCTAATTCTTCTCTAAAATATTTTCTTGATGTATGTTATACAATAATTTAAAATAGTGGCTCTGAAACAAGGCCAGCAGATCGCTGTAGCTGCTGGTTTCAAGCAGGGGCCCAAAGAGAATTCTTTCTGTGGTCTGATGGCCATTTCAGAACTTTGGAATTGGAATGGTCAATTCATCAGAAAGAAATAGCAGGTGAGTATGGCGGACTTTGGGGGGCCTGCAGGGGAGAGACACTGGCACCTCAGGACCTGCAGAGGGCAGTTGACTCGGGGTGCTGGGAGAACAAGGAGCTCCTCCCCTTTCTAGGGGGTGGCTGAGAGTGTGGCAGGCTTTTGGCAGCCTGAAGGAGAGAGACCCTGGCACATGGGGACCTGCACAGTGTGGTTGACTTGGGGTGCCGGAGAACAAGGAATTCCTCCCCTCTCTGGGGGATGACTGTGATCCTGCCTGCATGTGGGCTGAGAATCAGACATCTCATGTCATCCTGTCCCCCATCCCATGTCCTCCCTCCCCTCCCCCCTGCCTAGCAAGTGGGAGACAGTGAACTACACATCTTGTGAAAAGATTGGCTATGTTATTTAGTATGAGCTCTCCATATGCAAAGATAAGGACAACCATTTGGAAGAAAACAAGAGACGATATGACAGATAGTGAAGATCTCTGGTTGTCTAGCTTTGAAATTTATGCTTTCTTATGTCCCATTCTGTTCTGTTTTTTTGTTTTTTGTTTTTTGTTTTTTTTAAATTTGAAAGAGAATAAAACAAAAGGGGGCAGTACAGAGCAGATCAGAACAGGACAACATAGGCAACACAGTACTTTACATTAAGTCAACTGGACATCAACAGTATCTAACACTATATCTCTTACTCTGCTATAGTTGAGCATAGTTTCAAATACAATAATATCAAACATAACACAATAGTATTAAGCCATACATAGAG
>PVJX010047474.1:0-11858 GCA_004027295.1 Dolichotis patagonum
GTGCAACCACTATGGAAATCAGTATGGAGAATTCTCAGAAGACTAGGAGTGCAAGCTCTATTCAACCCAGCTATTCCCCTCCTGGGTATTTTCCCAGAGGAACTGAAAAGTTCATATCACAGTGATATATATGCTCCCATGTTCATAGCAGCCCAATTTGTAATAGCTAAATCTTGGAAACACCCAAGATGCCCATCAACTGCAGAGTGGATGAAAAAGATGTGGTATTTTTACACAATGAAATACTACTCAGCTATAAAAAATGGTGATCCTGAGGCCTTTATATGGAAATGGAAACAACTTGTGACTATCCTCATTAGTGAAACAAATAAGAATCATATTTATAAATATCTCATTGTTTATCTAGTGTAAAAAGTAATAAGAACTGTAGGAGTAATAAAACCCAAAATGTGTAATTCCTACTGTAACAAAGAGAGGAAATGAAAGTACTCTAAAAGATATAGCTTCATGTATGTTTAAGTGTGTAAAGTAGATGACCATATTACTCTTTTTGTTAGATTGATGAGCAGAACTGTTAACAGTCTCACTGTTTGAATGTCCGCTTTGTATGCTTTAATTTTGTAACTTGAACAACTATTTCCAATGACTAGAGTGTGTAACGTATCAAGTGGCAATTTCTTAGTGTTTGTTTTTGTTGTTGTTGTTTTGGGGTCTTCTTGGTTCTTTTCTCTTTTTCCCTTTGGAATTCTGTATTGTTGCTACCATTTTTCTGTTTTGTTTTGTTGTTTTTTTCTCTTTAAATAAAATTTAAAAAATTAAATATTAAAACAGAAACACTAAATGTACTCTAAGAGAAAGTAAGTAGAAATGTAGAGGAATAGCTGTAGCCTAAGACTTCATGAACAAAACTCAAAGTGCCCAGGGAGTACTTCAAAGAAAAAACAATGAGACCTCATCATATTGAATTATTTTATGTCAAAAGAAAACACCAAGTGATTGAAAAGAAAACCCAAAATGGGAAAAAACATTAGCTATCTTCTTCAGATATAGAACTTTTATCTAAAACATGTAAAGATTTGAAAGAAATCAGTCCCCCTAAATTCAAAGACTAAATCATAAAATGGGCATCTGAGATCAATACACACTTCTGAGATAAAGAATTAGAAATGGCAGATAAATATATGAAAAAATGTTCAACATCATTGTTCATCTGAGAAATGCAAATTAAAACAATACTGAAATTTGAAATCACCCCAGAAAAAATGACCATCTTGAAGAAATCTACCAATAGCAAATGTTGGCAGAGAGCTATGGAGAAAAAAGCAACTTTTTTCTCTGTTCACAGTGTAGACTGGTACAGTGGGCATTCCTCAAAATACTAGGATTAAAAGTCCTATTTGACCCAGCTGCTTATCTTTGGGGTATCTTCCCAAAAGAACTGAAAACGTTATACCACAAATATATGTGCACCTATGACTCTGGCAGCACAAATTGTACTAGCTCAATATGTAAAACAACTCAAATGTCTACCAGTTGAGCAATGAATAAAAAAATATGGCATTTCCATACAATGGAAAACTAGTCAGCTTTTATAGGTAAATGCATGCAGCTAGAGATCATTCTCATAATCGCATTGAATCAAACTCATGTGTGTAAGCATTGTCTTGTCTCGCTAGTATAAGAAGCTAAAAAAGTAAGTAAGATACAAAATATGCAATAGATATTGAGAAAGAGAAATAAACTACTCTCAAGATGTGAACAAATAAGGGGCCAAGGGTTTAGCTCATCAGTGTAAGTCCCTGCTTGTCAAAAACTTGGTCATGAATTCGATCTCCAGCACCAAAAAAAGAGAGAAATGAACAAATAGAATGAGGGAAAGAAGAAATGAAGAAGGGGAAAAGAAGAAAAGATGTGTATGACAACTAACATAATTATACTACTAAATTGTTTTAGTTTATTGAAAAAATGGTTTGTGTTTATATCGGTAGATTAATTTTGCATTCCTTTATCTTGTGTTTTTTAACATCTACTTTTAAGGCAATGAAACACAGTATATCAATCATTGTTAATTTCTTGTTAACATTGCTTAAAACTTTGAATGATTGTTTTTCATTTTTCTTTATTTTTTTCCACTTTAAAATAAAATAGAAATGCCAACTCCAAGGTGGGGGGCAAAAACCAGGCCTCATCAGGAGGTGATCACCACTGGGAAACTAGTCCAATGCACAGGCCGCTGCTGGTTGGGGTAGCTAGACCAAAGCCTCTCTCTGTGAGCCAGTGCCATTTATGGACTGCAGAGAGAGAACAAGGGCTCACCTGGAAGCCATCCTACGTGGAAGCCATATCATTTTCACATTTTGTTTGGGTTGGGTTTTATTCTCTCTTGTTTTGTTTGATTACATTAAATCAGCAGCCATTTAAAAGACAGCAAGATGTATTATGTTAGCCATTTTGAATTTACTATTGGCTTGTTTAGAAGTCCTTTACTGTATTCATGGCTTTGTTTTTATTGTTTATATTGTATTCTGTTCTGTTTAACTGTTACTATGCCTCAAGTTATTTGCCACTATTTTTAAGACAACAAAAGGCATTATGGTAACTGTTGTTGATTTTGTAAGGGTTTCAAGTCCTGTATCACTTAGACTGGTTTATTTTGATTGGTTTTATTTTCCTTGGTATTATCCTCTTTATAATAAAATACAAAAAATACAAAATAATAAAGAAAGAAATGTGGCATGCTGCTATTCTTCTCCCTTCTCCTGACACTCACCCTAATGAGGATGACCTAGCTAATAAACTGGTTTTTAGAATTTAAGATATTGATGCCTGAACAAATATTGGAAGGTACCTTTCAGAGTCATTTTTAGCACTATAATGGCTGTTTGGTTTCCAGAGAAATACTATGACCTGCTGACCTTGCATGAGACACCTCCTCCATGGAGAAGTCACAAGTAATGTCCCTCTTATCAGTCAGGTTGACTGTAATTCTACAAAACACCTAAATCCCTTTTTTCTTGTGCTCCTCCTGTTTGACAAATATAAAGGCTATTTTATTATACATTTTCTGCATGTTTTAATCTCAATCTTACTGAAACTCCAATTCAGTTGTCTTTGCTTCAGGGATGGGATTTTTCCCTGTGTTTGTGTTTATCATAACCCTAATTAGGTTCCTTCCTTCCCTTTATCTGTGATCTTTGACTCAGCAAGTATGTCTGGTTTCCCACAGCTTCACTTAATAAGAATCATCATTAGAAAAAAAAGTGTTAAATCATTTCTTTCCTAATTGATCGAATTGTACCTTAATCAAAGACTGCTGACTCTGTATTTCTATGTGTATGGAAACCTATATGGACATACAAGTGCTTCCGCAGGTCTTGATTTCCATGCCTTTGGATTTTTCACATAGATTTTGCAACATTGTGCACCATCAACTACAAATAGAAATGTTAACTGACTTCACTTCAGTACAGCCTTGTTCTTCAAGATTTCTCTCCAGATTTGGCTTTCTGTTCCATTGTCATGCCTGAAGTAACACTAAGAAATTTCATGTACTATCCCTTGCATTTTTAATTTTTTTTTAAGTCTTAAATTTTATTTTGAAAAGAACAATAGAAAATGAGAAAGGACACAAAATGGGGTCATTCAAAACCAAAGGATGGACAAAGCACATGAGTAAAACCACAATACAGGGTGATCTACAATGGTTACTATGATGTCTCTTATTGTCTTCAATAGAATGGTCTATGTCAGTAGGAATGGTAAAATTGAACATAGCAGTACAGAACAGAAGAATAACAATAAAAACAAAACATTACAGACATTATAGGACTTCAAATGCAGGTAATAGTCAAACCAGAATGGGTATCCTAGTGAAACTTATTGTCTTCAGAGTAGTTACCTATACTCTCAGACTTGATACTATGAAACATAACAGATTCAGATAAAATCAATCAAGATAAGAGAGGGATCAAAAATTCAGATTCCAATAAGATCAGTCATAATAAGAAAGTGTAAGTAATATAGGGCTTCAGATTAAGTTAATAAGAAATTAAGGATGGTTACCATAGTATATCCTGCTATTTTGGAATGGCTGTCTGTGTCCTTCACACTAGTACAAGTAGACACACTTGGAGAGAATATAAACAAACTAAACAGAGCAATGAGAATAATGTGGATTTTAAATGAAGATACACTATTTAAATTTTCCTCTGCCTTCCTTTCTTAGACAATTCTTCCCTTTTCACTTTCACAGCATGCATTGTAAATTTTGGATCCCAGTAAGTCCTTTAGTTTTTAGATTTGGGAGGCAATCCACTATTTACCTAAGTGGTTCTGAATCTTTTTACCCCTGAGCTTGATCTTTAGTTGTGTTCTTTTACCTACAAAAGCATCAAGGTTTTCCTCCCTTATAGCTGCAGAAAATTGTCATATCTTTCCACCTGTCAGCAGCCAGTGGAGGAGTTAACACTATTTCTTTCTTGTTCCTTGCCACATGGATCATTGTTTTCTCATCTTTGACTTCCAGTCCATAAACCCTCTTTCAGGTTGATTATATTTCCTACACAGAGCATCGTGATGGACCCTATCTCCTGATCTACTCTGCCTGTGTTTCTTTTTGTTAGCGAATCAAGGCCATATATGTTTGAGACTATGGACAACTTTCTCTGCCTCATTTCTGCTATGCTATTTTTCTGCAATTAGTTGTCTACTTTTCTCCTTTATTCCACTATCTGTCACATTGATTGAGGCCTCTCTGACACTGTTCCTGAAACCCTGGTGTTTTTTCTCTCTCTCTCTAGAATGTCCTTCAATATTTTTTGTATGGTTGGATTGGTAGTCACAAACTCCTCCAGTTCTTCTTTGACATGGAAGCATCTCATTTCTCCATTAATTTCTAGAGACAGTTTTGCAGGGTACATCAGTCTGGGTTGGAGGTTATTTTCTCTCAGGGCTTAGAATACTTTGCTCCAAGATCTTCTTGATTTGATAGTTATGTCAAGAAGTCTGTCATGGTTGTGATGAGTTTTCTTTACAGGTGATCTGTTTCTTTTCTCTGACAGATTTTAATATATTGTTCTTGTGTTGGATTTCTGGAATCTTGGTTATTGTATGTCTGGGTGTAGATCTGTTTTGGTCATAGCTGGCTGGAGTTCTGTATGCCTCATACATCTGAGTATCATTTCGTTTTCCTATGCTTGGGAAGTTTTCCTTAATTATTTCTGTGATTAGCCTTTGTATTTCATTTGGGTTAATCCCTGCTTCTTCACTCACATTTTTTATTTTTAAGTTATAGATCCTCTTGTGGTCTTCTGGCATTTATATTGTTACTTCCCGGTTTCTTTTTATTTGTAAAACATCTTTATTTTTGTGATCACACATTGCAAACCTGTCTTTAAGTTTTGATAGTTTATCTTTAGTTTCAAGTATTTTTGACAGCTTTCAATGGAGTTTTTAATTTCCTGGTAATCTCTTTGAATCTGTTTAATATATTCTAGATTTTGTTTATATTCTTCATCGAAGGTTTTTCTATGCTCCTCTATTCTTCCATCAGTGTCTTCTTGAGAAGTGCTTAGCACTTTGTTATTAATCTTATATCTTGGTTTACTTGTATTAGTATTCCTGTTTTGAGTTCTTCTATAATGTCATGATGATATTTCTTTATGACACTGGATGCCATTTCCAATATTGCATGTTTGTTGCTCTCGATCACCTCTGTGTTTACCTCTCCTGGGCCAATATTCCCTGGGTTGGTGGCTGGAGACTTTTTCTTGTTTCTTTCCCTTTCATTTTTCTGTTTTTTTTTTCACAGAGGCATATAGTGGAGGTCCCAGGCCCTTGCTGTATTTTTTACCATTACTCTGAAGTGAAGCATGCTTGCTAGAGATTTCTGTTCTCTCCAGTTTGCTGTTTATTACTGAGGTGCAATCAGGTGTGGTGAAGGCTGGTTCCTCCCCTCCAAGCTAGTCAACCTCTAGGGGTCTTCAACACATTAGTGTGTACCCTGAAAATGCAACTGGGTTGGGACAACTTCAGGGGCAAATTTTCCCACAGCTATTGAGTCCCCTGAGGGACAGGGCCCAGTCGAAGCCTTTCCCAGGAATCTGCTCCTTGCCTGGAGTAGTAAACTAAAGCCACTACATTTCTGAGTTCAGGTGTGTCATGCCCAATTCCAAGATGTTGCCCAGCTGGTCTCCCCTTTCCTGTGGGAGGAGTAAATTCAAAGCACTCACTGCAGACCAGTGCAGATCTCCAGGCTGGTTCCATTCTCCATTGTGATGCATCCTCCCACAGAGGTCCTCATGGTCACCAGCCCCCAATTTCAGTGTGACTGCATGTCTTACTGGCTCCAGCAAGAGGGCCATGACTTTGTGTTGGTCCAGCTCCTGCAACAGTACCACGACCATGAATCAGACTGACTACAGTGAGAGTGTCATGAGCACAAGTCGGACTGGCTCCAATGAGTGTGTGTCTGGCTCCAGGCTTCTGTCCATGTTTTGATTTTCTTTTTCCTTTTCCTTAGTTTCTTCCTGGGTCATTTCATTTGATCTTCTCCATGCTGTTAAATTCCAGCATCTGTGCTATTTCTGTCAGAGAGGTTCTTTACCTTGCTATGTATCTATCCACTATCTTGCTTCTATCCCTCCTCCCATTCCATTCAATAAATAACAACATAGAGAATGCTGCTACTGCCATAAGACTAAATGGAGATATAAACCATAAGGAAGAAAATTCCAGAATGAAGAACTGAGGAATCTAATCATTTAAAGACTAAAGAAAGCAAACTATTTATGAAAGAGTGGATAAAGTTAGAAAAATTAATGTCCTCCAGGGAAAAGGAAGAGATTGGTTACAGAGAAAGAAGTAAAGCATACAAAGTGGACAAAGCAAGATGACAGTTTAGGACTCTTTCAAATTTCCCTCTACTGGAATATCAGCTTAAGCAAATAGGCACACATACTCACAAAACTAAAAGTCTTTATAACAGCAAATGAAATTAGGTAAAAGACAGTAGGACATGGTTAAATCATTTTTTTTAATTTTAAAGAGAATAAAATGAAGAGAACAGAGCAAAGCAAATCAGAACAAAACAATACAAGCAGCACAACACTTAATGACATGAGAGCCAGATATCAACAGTAACCACAGTAATGTCTCTTTTCTTTGAAATAGTTGAGCATACTTTCACACAAAACAGTATCAAATATAACAGAATAGTATAACACCATTCAAAAGAATGAAAGTATTAAGGGACATTCAAAACCAAATAGCAGAAAATGAATAATAGCTACTAAATATCTCATTTTCCTTAAAGAATTTGTACATACCATCACACATATTAAAATCCAATAAGACACAATGTGGTAGAACCAATGGAAACAGACGAACAAAACCATGGTAGGACTTCTTAACAAGATGATATTAAATCAGTGATGGTTGCCATAATGTCTTGTTTTCTTCAAAATAGCTGTTTATATAATCACACAAAATAAAATCAAACAAAAAAGAATAAAACCACTCCAAGCAATGAATGAAAATATTATAAGATCTCAAAGCAATATAACCATGATTATATGGTTATATTGCAGTCTGGAATCTCCAGACTGACCTCCACAGGGAACCATGATTACCATAATATCTTATGTACTCTTACCATTTCATACACTACACAGACTATATGGTATTTACACATGTGAGTTTGATTTATTTCACTCATGAGTATGGTCTCAAGTTCTGTTTAATTATTTAAAATATTTTTTTTATTTTATTTTAAAAAGAATAAAACAAAAGAAGGCAGAACAGAGCAGAAAAGAACAGGCCAACATAGGCAACACCGTACGTTACATTAAAACAACCAGACATTAACAGTAGCTATCACAATATCTCTTTCTTTGCTATAGTTGAGCATAGTTTCAAATACAATAATATCAAACATAACAAAATAGTATAAAAACCATTCAAAGAGTGAAATAATTAAAGGACATTCTGAGCTGAATAACAGAGAAAGATCAATGGGTACTATAATATCTCATTTTCGATGAAAATGTTTTGTTTATACTATCACACATATTCAAATCCCAATAAGACACAATGTGATAGATAGAACCAATGGTAGTAGAAGAATAGAAGCATGGTAGGACTTCTAAGAAGGATGATATGAAATCAGCAATAGCTGTCATAATGTTGTTTTCTTCAAAAAATCTTTTCATACAATCATGCATGATATAGTCAAACAACACAGAATAAAACCATTCCAACTGATGAATGAAAACATTGAAAGGCTTCAAAGCTATGAGATGGGGACTCATGCTTACCATAAAATCTTATATACTCTTATCAACTCTCATACTAGGAAAAATATATGTTATTTACACATGTGAGTCTGCTTTATTTCACTTATGAGTATGGCCTGAACTCATGTCCAACTCATGTCCATTGTTGGTAGTTTTTTTTCTATTCTGGCCATTCATTCTGGGGTGAGATGGAATGTCAGTGTGGTTTTAATTTGCATTTCTCTCATGACTAATGATGATGAACATTTTTTCATATATTTATTTGCCATTCATATTTGTTTATCTGAGAACTGTGTATTGATTTCAGATGCCCATTTTTGGATTGGGTCTTTGAATTTCGAGGGTCTGATTTTTTTTAATTCTTTATATGTTCTAGACAGAAGTCCTTTGTCTGAGGGACAATCCATTAAGATTTTTTCCCAATTCATGGGTTTTCTTTTCACTCTGCTGGAAATCTCTTTTGATGTGTGGAAACTCTTTAATAAGGTATGGTCCCAGTTATTGATTCTGGGAAGTATTTCCCATGCAGTTTGATTCTTGTGCATGAATTCTCTACCTACCCCTATATCTTCGAGGTTTTTACCTACTTTGTCTTCCAACAGATTTAGTTTTTCTGTTTTAAGATTTAGATTTTTGATCCATTTAGATTTTAGTTTAGTACATGTTGATAGGCATGGGTCTGGTTTTATTCTTCTGCATATGGATAGCCAATTTTTGCAGCACCATTTGTTGAAGAGACTGTCATTCTTCCAGCGAGCATGTTTGGCCCCTTTTTCAAAGATAAGGTGGTTGAGTGAGTTTATGGTTGTGGTTGTATCTTCCAATCTATTCCATTGATCTTCAGGTCTGTTTTTATTCCAGTACCATGTTGATTTTATTACTGTAACTTTGTAGTATAATTTCAAATTGGGAATTGTGATGCCTCATGCCTTGCCTTTGTTGCTTAGAATTGCCTTTGCTATTCTAGGTCTCTTCTGGTTCCAGATGAATTTTAGGAGTGATTTCTCTAGATCTATGAGGTATGTTAGTGGTATTTTCATTAGGATGGCATTGAATCTGTGTAGTAATTTTGGGAGAATGGCCATTTTTCAATGTTTGTTCTTCCTATCCATGAACAGGGGATGTCTTTCAATTTTCTGACGTCCTCTTTGTTTATCTTTTTCAGGGTATTATAATTTTCCTTATATAGCCCTTTTACTTCTTTCATGAGATTAATTCCTAAGTATTTAATTTTTTTGGATGCTACTGTGAAGGATGTGGCTTCTCTTACCTCTCTTTCAGTATGTTTGTTGTTAGTGTATACAAATGCTACTGATTTTTGAGTATTGACTTTGTATCCAGCTACATTGCTGAATTTATTTATTATATCTAGGAGTTTTTCAGTGTTGTTTTGGGGGACTTTTATGTAAAGTATCATGTCATCTGCAAATAATGATAATTTCACTGCCTTTTTTCCTATCTTTACTCCTTTTATTTCGCTCTCTTGTCTAATTGCTCTGGCTAATATTTCCAATACTATGTTGAATAGGAGCAGTGACAAGGGACATCCTTGTCTTGTACCTGATTTTAAGGAAAAAGCTTTCAGTTTTTGGCCATTTAGCATGATGATGGCTGTAGGTTTGTCATAGAAGACCTTTATCATATTGAGGTAAAGACGATGTATTCCAATTCTCTGTAAGGTTCTTAGCATGAATGAGTGTTGGACCTTATCAAAAGCTTTTTTGTATCTATAGAGATGATCATGTGGTTCTTGCTTTTGGCTCTATTGATATGGTAGATTACATTTATTGATTTCACATATGTTGAACCATCCCTGAATTCCTGGGATGAATTCCACTCGGTTGGGGTGAATAATTTTCTTGGTGATTTACTGCATCCTGTTTGCTAATATTTTATTGAGAATATTTGCATCTATGTTCATTAGGGAGATTGGCCTATAATTCTCTTTTTTAGTTGGGTCTTTCTCAGGTTTTGGTACTAATGTAATATTTGCTTCCAGGAATGACTTAGGCAGAATTGCTTCCCTTTCAATTTCGTTGAAGAGTTTGAGGAGAGTCAGCAGTAAGTCTTCTTTGTATTTCTTGTAGAATTCTGCAGTGAGTCCATCTGGGCCTGGACTCTTCTTTGTAGACAAGGCCTTGATTACATTTTCAATTTCATTAATAGAAATTGGGTTATTCAGCAGTTTTACATCTTTCTGATCCAGCTTTCATAGTTTATATGTATGCAGGAATCTCTATTTCTTCAGTGTTCTCGAACCTATGAGAGTAGAGGTTTTTGAAATAGGTGTTATGACCTTCTGTATTTCCACAGAGTCTGTGGTAATTTCACCTTTTTCATTCCTTATTGCATGAATTTGAGTTTTGTCTTTCCATTTTTTTAATAAGGTTGGCCAGGGGCTTATCAATTTTATTTATTCTTTCAAATAACCAACTCTTTGATTCATTAGTCCTTTGTACTGTTTTCTTAGTCTCTATTACACTAATTTCTGCTATAATCCTTATAATTTCCTCCCCTCTTTTGGCTTTGGGCTTGGCTTGCTCTTCTTTTTGTATGTTTCAGTTGTAGCATCAGCTTGTTTATATGTGTTCATTCTGTCTTCCTGATGTGGGAACCCAGCGCAATAAATTTTCCTGTGAGGACTTCTGTCATTGCTTCCCACAAATTCTGGTAAGTTGTGTTTGTATCTTCATTTGCTTGTAGATAATGTTTAATTTCTTCTTTAATTTCCTCTGTGACCCACTGATTGTTCAAGAGTGTATTACTCAGTTTCCATGTGTTTGTGAGGCTTTTGCAGTTGCTTTTGTTATTAATATCTAATTTCATGGCACTATGATCCGATAACATGCATGGGATAATTTCAATTCTTTGCATTTACTTAAACATGTTCTGTGGGCTAGTATATGGTCTATTTTAGAGAATGTCCCATGTACTGCTGAGAAGAATGTATATTCTGATGTAGTTGGATGGAAAACTCTATATACATCTATCAAGTCCATTTGTTCACAGGGATGATTCAGTTCTGTTATTTCTTTGCTGATTTTCTGTCTAGTTGATCTGTCCCTCTGTGCCAAATGGCATATTAAAATCTCCTGTTATAATTTTGTTATTGTTTATTTGACTTTTCATTTCTGTTAATATTTGCTTGTATAGCTGGGTGCTCTGGAATTTGGTGCATATATATTTAAGATTGCTATCTCTTCCTCTTGAAGTTTTCCCCTAACTAGTATGTAGTGACCTTCTTTATCTCTTTGGATCATTCTTGCTTTGACATTCACATTGTCTGCAAACAGGATTGCTACTCCTGCTTTTTTTTGTTTCCTGTTGCATGAAGTAATGTTTTCTATCCTTTGACTTTCAGTCTATGAGTTACCTTTTGGGGAAGATGGGCTTCTTGTAGACAGCATATGGTTGGATGTTCATTCTTGATCCATTCTCCCAGTCTGTTTCTTTTGATTGGTGAGCTGAGGCCATTTACATTAATGATTGTGAATGTTATATATTGGTTTATTGTTGACATGTTATCTTTCTGCTGTTGTCTCTTTAGCTTTCCATTCTATTTTATTGTCTACCTTGCTTTTTTCTGGGTTCCTTTTGCAAGGAATA
>PVJX010047475.1:0-11858 GCA_004027295.1 Dolichotis patagonum
ATAATGATAATTTAACTTCCTCTTTTCCTATCTTTACTCCTTTTATTTCTCTTTCCTGTCTTATTGCTCTGGCTGGTATTTCCAGTACTATGTTGAATAGCAGTGGTGATAATGGACATCCTTGTCTTGTGCCTGATTTTAAGGTAAAGGCTTTCAGTTTTTGACCATTTAATATGATGCTGGCTGTTGGTTTGTCATAATGGCCTTGACCATATTGAGATAAAGACCTTCTATTCCAATTCTCTGTAAGGTTGTTATCATGAATGAGTGTTGGACTTTATCAAAAGCTTTTTCTGCATCTATAGAGATGATCATGTGGTTCTTCCTTTTGGCTCTATTGATATGGTGGATTACAGTTATTGTTTTGCATATGTTGAACCATCCCTGCATTCCTGGAATGAATCCCACTTGGTCATGGTGTATAATTTTCTTGATGATTTGCTGCATCCTGTTTGCCAATATTTTATTGAAAATTTTTGCATCTAGGTTCATTAGGGAGATTGGCCTATAGTTCTCTATTTTAGTTGAGTGTTTCCCTGGTTTTGGTACTAGAGTGATATTTGCTTCCAGGAATGACTTAGGAAGAATTGCTTCCCTTTCAATTTCATTGAAGAGTTTCAGGAGTGTTGGAATTAAGTCTTCTTTGTATTTCTTGTAGAATTCCGCAGTGACTCCATCTGGACCTGGGTTCTTCTTTGTTGGCAAGGACTTACTTACATTTTCAATTTCAGTAATAGAAATTGGGTTATTCAACAGTTTTACATCTTCCTGATCCAGATTTGGTAGTTCATATATATGTAGGAATCTGTCTATATCTTCAGTGTTATTGAACCGATGAGAGTAGAGGTTTTCAAAACAGGTGTTGATGATATTCTGTATTTCCACCGAGTCTGTAGTAATTTCATGTTTTTCATTTCTTATCACATGAATTTGAGTTTTTTCTTTCCTTTTTAAATAAGGTTGGCCAGGGGCTTATCAATTTTATTTATTTTTTCAAAGAACCAACTCTTTGATTCATTGATCCTTTGTACTTTTTTCTTAGTCTCTATTGCATTAATTTTTGCTCTGATCTTTATAATTTCCTCCCTTCTTTTGGCTGTTGGCTTGGCTTGCTCTTCTTTTTCTAGTTGTTTGAGTTGTAGCATCAGGTTGTTTATTTGTGTTTCTTCTGGCTTCCTGATGTGGGAACTCAATGCAATAAATTTTCCTCTTAGGACTGTTTTCATTGCATCCCACAAAATCTGATAATTTGTGTTGTATTTTCATTTACTTGTAGATATTGTTTAATTTCTTCTTTAATTTCCTCTGTGACCAATGATTGCTCAAGAGTGTAATATTCAGTTTCCATGTGTTTGTAGGTTTTTTGCAATTTCTTTTATCATTAATTTCTAGTTTCACAGCACTATGATCCAATAACATGCATGGGATAATTTCAATTCTTTTGTATTTACTTAAATATGTTCTGTGGGCTAGTATATGGTCAATTTTAGAGACTGTCCCCTGTACTGCTGAGAAGAAAGTATATTCTGATGTATTTGAATAGAACACTCTGTATATGTCTATCAAGTCCATTTGTTCACAGGTGTGATTCAGTTCTGTTATGTCTTTGCTGATTTTCTGTCTATTTGATCTGTCCCTTTGGGTCAATGGTGTGTTAAAGTCTCCTGTTATAATTGTATTATTGCTTATTTGATTTTTTATTTCTTTTAGTATTTGCTTTATATATCTGGGTGCTCTGGAATTTGGTGCATATATACTTAAGATTGTTATCTCTTCCTCTTGAAGTTTTCCCCTAACTAGTATGCAGTAACCTTCTTTATCTCGTTGGGTCATTCTTGATTTGAAATTCACATTGTCTGCAAATAGGATGGCTACTCCTGCTTTTATTTTTTGGTTTCCTGTTGCATGATGTATTGTTTTCCATCCTTTGACTTTCAGTCTATGAGTGTCCTTTTGGGTTAGATGGGTTTCTTGTGGACAGCATATGGTTGGATGTTGTTTCTTGATCTATTCTTCAAGTCTTTTTGTTTTGATTGGTGAGTTGAGGCCATTTACATTAATGATTGTAACCGTTATATAGTTTATATGGTTTATTGGTTTATATGGTTTATTGTTGACATGTTATCTTTCTGCTGCTGTGTCTTTAGCTTTCCATTGTTTAATTGTCTGCCTTGCTTAGTGGTTTTATCCTATGTGTATCTAGAATGTCTTTCAGTATTCTTTGTAGGGTTGGTTTGGTGTTCATGAAGTTCTTCAGCTGTTCTTTGTCATGGAAGTATCTTATTTCTGCATCCATTTTGAAGAACAGTTTTGCAGGGTATGTCAGTCTGGGATGGAAGTAGTTTATCTGTAGGATCTGAAAGACTTCACTCCATGCTCTTCTTGATTTCATTGTTTGTGTTGAGAAGTCTGCCAAGATCCTGATAGGTTTTCCTTTATAGGTGGTCTGTCTTTTCTCTCTAACAGCTTTTAGTGTTCTATTCTTATGTTGGATTTCTGGGATGGTGATTATTATGTGTCTGGGTGTAGTTTTATTTTGGTTATGGCTGTTTGGAGTTCTATATGCTTCACTTATCCAAATGTCAGTTTCTCTTCTCATGTTTGGGAATTTTTCAGCTATTCCTTCTGTAAATATCCTCTTGATATCAGTTGGGCTGTCCCCTTCTTTTTCATTTATCCCTATTAATCTTATGTTATTTTTCTTTGCATCATCTTGTAGGTGTTGAATTGTTATTTCCTGATTCTTTGTTATTTTAAAAAGATCTTTCCTTTGCTTTCCTGTTGGAAAGCAAGTCTGGAGCTTGATGTAGAGCTGCTGAGTCACTGAGTTAAGTATCTAGACTCTCAAGTTGACACAGTGTATTGACCATGCTCAGTGGACATCTTTCAGTTTAGGAGGCAGAGAGCACACACAAAGAATCTGGGCTCATTTGGGCTGGCCTGGGGAGAGCTTAAGACCAGCACTGCCAATGGTTGAGTTCATATCCATCCCCCTAGGATGGGGAATTGTGCCCTGGGGGTTCCACCAGCCCCAGTTCTACAGGCCCAGCTTCCACCTCTCAATTTAGGGAGCCAAGTGCATGCAGGGGAGCTGAGCCTGCTCCAAGAGCTGAGAGTGCAGGAGGTGATTTGCCACACATCCAGAGGAAGCTATGGAACACCACTCAATCCAAGGAAATAAAGAAAAGTGACAAAAGGAAAGACCAAAAGGCAGGCTCAAATCTCCAGCCCATCCCAAGAAAGCCTAGGAGCCATGTACATAGAAGAAAATAGAAGCCATACACCTGAAATGACTGAAATGATATCAACTGAAATAAAGAAACAACGAGGGGAAGCTATGGAGAAATTCAAATCAGAAATAATTTCCAAGGTAAAAGAAGAAATGATAAAAGTAGTGAAAGAAATAGTGAACACATCTAGTGAAGACACAGCTAAAAAATTAGAGGAACAAAGCAAGCAGATAGAATCCCTAAATGAACACTATAAGAAACAAACAGAAGACATAAAGCAGATTCAAAGAGATATACAGGAAATCAAAAATTCTATTGAAAGCTGTCAAAATCGCCTCAACAAAAGTGAAGATAGCATTTCAGACCTCACCGATAAGATCACAGCTAGTGAACAGGAAAGGAAAGATCTTTTAAAAATAACAAAGAATCAGGAAATAACAATTCAACACCTGCAAGATGATGCAAAGAAAAATAACATAAGATTAATAGGGATAAATTAAAAACAAGGGGACAGCCCAAATGATATCAAGAGAATATTTACAGAAGGAATAGCTGAAAAATTCCCAAACATGAGAAGAGAAACTGACATTTGGATAAGTGAAGCATGTAGAACTCCAAACAGCCATAACCAAAATAAAACTACACCCAGACACATAATAATCACCATCCCAGAAATCCAACATAAGAATAGAACACTAAAAGCTGTTAGAGAGAAAAGACAGATCACCTATAAAGAAAACCTATCAGAATCACAGCAGACTTCTCAACACAAACAATGAAGTCAAGAAGAGCATGGAGTGAAGTATTTCAGATCCTACAGGAAAAACACTTCCAACCCAGACTGACATATCCTGCAAAACTGTCCTTCAAAATGGATGGAGAAATAAGATACTTCCATGACAAAGAACAACTGAAAAACTTCATGACCACCAAGCCAACCCTATAAGGAATACTCAAAGATATTTTAGATACACATAGGATAAAATCACCAAGCAATGCAGACAATTAAACAGAATGGAAAGCTAAAGATATAACTGCAGAAACATAACATGTCAACAATAAACCAATATATAACAGTTATAAGCATTAATGTAAATGGCCTCAACTCACCAATCAAAACAAACAGACTGGCAGAATAGATCAAGAAACAACATCCAACGATATGCTGTCTACAAGAAACCCATCTCACCCAAAAGGAAACTCATAGACTGAAAGTCAAAGGATGGAAAACAATACTTCATGCAATAGGAAACAAAAAAAAAAAGCCAGAGTAGCTATCCTGTTTGCAGACAATGTGAATTTCAAACCAAGAATGATCCAAAGAGATAAAGAAGGTCACTACATACTAGTTAGGGGAAAACTTCAAGAGGAAGAGATAACAATCTTAAATATATATGCACCAAATTCCAGAGCACCCAGCTATACAAAGCAAATATTAACAGAAATGAAAAATCAAATAAGCAATAACACAATTATAACATGAGATTTTTAACACACCATTGACTCAAAGGGACAGATCAAATAGACAGAAAATCAGCAAAGACATAACAGAACTGAATCACACCTGTGAACAAATGGACTTGATAGATGTATATAGAGTTTTCCATCCAACAACATCAGAATATACATTCTTGTCAGCAGTACATGGGACATTCTCTAAAATAGAACATATACTAGCCCACAGAACATATTTAAGTAAATGCAAAAGAATTGAAATTATCCCATGCATGTTATCAGATCATAGTGCCATGAAATTAGAAATTAACAATAAAAGCAACTGCAAAAAGCTCACAAACACATGGAAACTGAGTAATACACTCTTGAGCAATCAGTGGGTCATGAAGGAAATTAAGAAGAAATTAAACAATATCTACAAGAAAACAAAAATACAACACAACATATTGGAATTTGTGGGATGCAATGAAAGCAGTCCTCAGAGGAAAATTTATTGCACTGAGTTCCCACATCAGGAAGACAGAACAAACAAAAATAAACAACCTGATGCTACAACTCAAACAGCTAGAAAAAGAAGAGCAAGTCAAGCCCAAAGCCAAAAGAAGAGAGGAAATTATAAAGATCAGAGCAGAAATTAATGCAATAGATTCTAAGAAAACAATTCAAAGAATCAATGAATCCAAGAGTTGGTTCTTTGAAAGAATAAATAAAATTGATAAAGCCCCTAGCCAACCTTATTACAAAAAAGGAAAGAAAAAACTCAAATTCATGCAATAAGTAATGAAAAACATGAAATTACTACAGACTCAGTGGAAATACAGAAGATCATCAACACCTATTTTGAAAACCTCTACTCTCATAGGTTAAATAACAAAGAAGAAATAGACAGATTCCTACATACATATGAACTACCAAATCTGGATCAGGAAGATGTAAATCTGCTGAATAACCCAATTTCTATTATTGAAATTTAAAATGTAATTAAGTCCTTGAAAACAAAGAAGAGCCCAGGCCCAAATGGAGTCACTGCAGAATTCTACAAGAAATACAAAGAAGATTTAATGCCAACACTCCTGAAACTCTTCAATAAAATTGAAAGAGAAGCAATTCTTCCTAAGTCATTCCTGGAAGCAAATATTACTCTACTACCAAAACCTGAGAAACACCCAATTAAAAAAGAGAACTATAGGCCAATCTCCCTAATGAACATAATTCTCAATAAAATATTAGCAAACAGGATGCAGCAAATCATCAAAAGAGTACACACCATGACCAAGTGGGATTCATTCCAGGAATGCAGGGATGATTCAACATACGTAAATCAATAAATGTAATCCATGATATCAATAGAGCTAAAAGTAAGAACCACATGATCATTTCTATAGATGCAGAAAAAGCTTTTGATAAAGTCCAACACTCATTCATGATAAGAACCTTACAGAGAATGGGAATAGATGGTCTTTACCTCAATGTGATAAAGGTCATCTATGACAAACCAACAGCCAGCATCATATTAAATGGCCAAAAACTGAAAGCCTTTACCTTAAAATCAGGCACAAGACAAGGATGTCCCCTGTCACCACTCCTATTCAACATAGTATGGGAAATAATAGAGCAATAAGACAAGAAAGAGAAATAAAAGGAGTAAAGACAGGAAAGGTGGAAGTTAAATTATCATTATTTGCAGATGACATGATACTTTACATAGAAGACCCCCCCAAACACCATGGAAACATTCCTTTATATAATAAATAAATTCAGCAAGGTAGCTGGATACAAAGGCAATACTCAAAAATCAATAGCATTCCTATACACTAACAACAAAAATATTGAGAGAGAAATAAGAGAAGCCATACCCTTCATACTAGCATCCAAAAAAATGAAATACTTAAGAATTAATCTCATGAAAGAAGTAAAAGAGCTATACAAAGAAAATTATAATACCCTGAAAAAGGAAATCGAAGAGGACCTCAGAAAATGGAAAGACATCACCTGTTCATGGATAGGTAGAACAAACATTGTGAAAATGGCCATTCTCCCAAAATTACTCTACAGATTCAACGCAATCCCAATCAAAATATCACTAACATACCTCATCGATCTAGAGAAATCACTCCTAAAATTCATCTGGAACCAGAAGAGACCTAGAATAGCAAAGGCAATTCTCAGCAGCAAAGGCAAGGCAGGAGGCATCACAATCCCCGACTTGAAATTATACTAAAAAGCTACTGTAATAAAATCAACATGATGCTGGAATAAAAACAGATCTGAAGATCGATGGAATAGATTGGAATATACAACCACAACCACAAACTCACTCAATCACCTTATATTTGATAAAGAGGCCAACCATGCTCACTGGAAGAACGACAGTCTCTTTAACAAATGGTGCTGGAAAAATTGGCTGACCATATGCAGAAGACTAAAGCTAGACCCATGCCTCTCACCATGTACTAAACTAAAATCTAAATGGATCAAAGATCTAAATATTAAAACAGAAACACTAAATCTGCTGGAAGACAAAGTAGGTAAAAACCTCAAAGATATAGGGGTAGGTAGAGAATTCATGAACAAGAATCAAACTACACACGATATACCTCCCAGAATCAATAACTAGGATCATATCTTTTTAAAGAGTTTCTGCATGTCGAAAGAGATTTCCAGCAGAGTGCAAAGAAAACCCACAAATTGGGAAAGATTCTTCATGGACTGTCCCTCAGACAAAGGACAGAAGTCTAGAACTTATAAAGAATTTTAAAAAATCAGACCCTCGAAATTCAAAGACCCAATCCAAAAATGGGCATCTGAAATGAATACACAGTTCTCAGATGAAGAAATATGAATGGTAAATAAATACATGAAAAATGTTCATCATCATTAGTCATGAGAGAAATGCAAATTAAAACCACACTGAGATTCCATCTCACTCCAGAAAGAATGGCCAGGATAAAAAAAACTACCAACAACAAATGCTGGAGAGGCTGTGAGGAAAAAGGAACTCTTCTAGGCTGTTGACGGGAGTCTAGACTGGTGCAACCACTATGGAAGTCAGTCTGGAGATTCCTCAAAAAGCTGGGTTTGGAAGTCCCATTTGACCCAGCTATTCCACTTCTAGGCATATTCCCAGAAGAACTGAAAACATCATACCACAGTGATATATGTGCACCCATGTTTATAGCAGCACAATTTATAATAGCCAGATTCTAGAAACAACCTAAGTGCCCATCAACTGAGGAATGTATAAAAAAGTTGTGGCATTTTTATACAATGGAGTACTACTCAGTTATAAAGAATGATCACATTGAGATATTTATAAATAAGTGGACACAACTTGAGACCATACTCATAAGTGAAATAAACCAAACTCACATGTGTAAATACCATATAGTCTCCTTAGTATGAAAATTGGTAAGAGTAAATAAGATTTTATGGTAATAATCATGATTTCCCATTTCATTGCTTTGAAGCCTTTCAATGTTTTCATTCATCAGTTAGAATGGTTTTAATCTGTTTTCTTTGACTTTATTACGCATGATGGTATGAACAGCTGTTTTTCAGAAAACAAAACATTATGGCAGCCATTGCTGATTTAATATCATCTTGCTTAGAAGTCCTACCATGCTTCTACTCTGCTATTACCATCGGTTCTATCATGTTGTGTCTTATTGGGATTTTAATGTATGTGATAGTATAAACAAATTTTTTATTGAAAATGAGATATTACAGTAGCCACTGATCAGTCTCTGTTATTCAGTTCAGAATTTCCTATAATTCTTTCATTCTTTTGAATGGTTTTATACTATTTTGGTATGTTTGATATTATTGTATTTGAAACTATGCTCAACTATAGCAGAGAATGAGCTATTTTGATAGCTACTGTTAATGTCCAGTTGTCTTATTGTAAAATGCTGTTTTGCTTGTGTCGTTCTGTTCTGATGTGCTTTGTTCTGCCCTCTTTTGTTTTATTCTCTTTAAAATAAAAAAAATGCAAGTCAGAAGGAAGGGTGAAGATGGGGCCATAACAACAATTAAGATGCCTTTTGCATATGCACCAACTCTTCACAGTGAATTTTACTCATTGTGTACTACAAACATGTATAATAAAAGTTTGAAAAATAATATATTTAAGATGAAAAAGTAATAAAGTATAAATATAACCAACCTAAATGTGTAAATATAGTCTACAAAAGACAGATTCCAAATGTATATTCCTTGCAGTAATTGTGAATGCCAAATGCTTGGGAAAATCCTTTTTTAGTCAACTGTGAATCTGATAAATAGATGACAGTATTGTTGTAAAGTAATATTGATTTGTTACATACAAATTATGAATAAGTCTCAAGTACATATAATGTTAAATACAAAATCATAAAGTAATGTATGCTTTGTGATTAAATTCATCATGTTTATGAAATAGCAAGTGCTTGCTTGTTGGCCCAGGGCAATCAGTCAGTGAGAGACCACTCATGTTCCCCCTTGATTTTTCCTATGGAGCATGGCATGTTTACTTTGTGAGAACCCTCTGACCAGAGCAATTACGGCTGTGCATTGTACTACATTCACATTATGCATCATTTACTATTTGCTTAAAAGTTACCTTCCTGCTCCATATTTTATAATCTTTTAATTATCTTGTGTTGTTTTAAAGGTCATAGGTAGATATGATCTAAATACAAGAGTGTCAGTTGTCATTAGCAAACCTTAACTAGTGGCCTATCATACTTTGTAGTGTTTTACTTACAGTCGATAGTGAAGTCCATATGTGATAGGATTTCTGTCCTCATGGGCTTTAGAGTATAGTTGGAAAGAGATTTATAAAATAGCAATAAAGTGAAGATACTCATCTTAAATAACAATGTGAGTATTCAATGGTAGTAATATTATACCGCATCATGAAAAACACTAATGAGAATAAATTAGTATGTTTTAGAGATCTAAATTTATATCTAAGAATATTTCTCTTAAATTAACCATCATTGTCATATGGAAATTTAGTTTCAACACTTTTCAAGACTTTCCTCTATGCCAGAATATTATTTGCTAGTTAAATGTTGTATTATTGCATAAAACTGTTTTCTGAGGACTTCTGAAAATGAATTGCTGCAGGGAAGGGAACAATGGCCAGAACTCTGGTCATTAAAGGTTTGAAAATGTGTGGACAGGAGCATACATTTTATTGTCATATTTTTATCTTAATGACTCTTCTTACTAATCCTTTCAATACAGCCAAAAGGATCTTGAATCCTAAAGCAAAAGCTTCTTTAACAATTTATATTCAAGTCAACAGAGTGATTATTTCTCAATATAATTAGAATATGATAAACGTTCAATGTGCCCTAGCTCTTTAGAAATTAATAATGCTATCTGTTTGTGCATGTCCTTTTTAAAAAGACTTGAACTAAAAGAAAAAGCAGCCCTTCCAATCTTTCATCATGAACAAAATGCTGATGGAGAAGTTATGTGAGGGATCATAGCTAACTACATTCACACTTACACAATGTATACTCAAAAACTGAAATATCACCTGTACTCATGAATATATATGGTCCTTGTATCAATCAAAAACAATTCTTAAAAAGTTAGTCAAATAACAATTAAATGCTGAACCATATCTCAAAGATTTGTGTTCACTCAAAGTGCCATAGGACTGTGCGAAATTTGAGAAATTGCTGTGTCATACACCAAAATGTCACAAATGGGAAACTAAGGCACTGATTGGAAAACTTACCAAACCAAGACTCACTGCCTCTTAATGCAGAGACAACTCTGAAATACTCAACCCAACCCCAACTGGTGCGCTACTTTCCCCAGGACCTGTCTTCAGACGTTGAGTTAGAGTGTAAAGTTTGTGATAGACTCTTTATAGATATTTATGACCAAATGGAGCCCAATTCTTTCTCTTAAGCAGGTGACTCTTGGCTTTTCCCCTGCTATCCTGTCAATGTGCTTCTGCACATTGCAAGCAAGATCATTCTGCACATGTCAAGGTTTTAAATACAAAAAATAAGAGTACCAATGCTGAATGTTTCTAAATTTATTAAGTGTTGCAATTGTAATAATTAAACCACTGAAAGTAATAAATACATTTACCCATTCCTCATGTAATCCTTGATGATATAGAATAATTAGTACTTTATATCATTGCTTGGAAATGCTATCAATTAATTCACTTATCAGGTAATTTGTTCAGCCTTTTTAAGAATTATTTCATTATAATTCTCTTATGATTTTTGTCCAATAATTTTTTAAACAGAAAACAATTAAATGATGACTAAAATAATTGCATACCACATTTCATGGTATAATGAGTGTCATCACTTTGGGGAGAGTTGATGCAATAATTAAACACATAATATTTGTTATATACCTAGTGCATGAGGGAGTATACGCCCTTGTTCTTTTTGGAGACTGCCTATTGTTCCTAATTTTTCCTTTAAAACAGTGATAGAGAGAACTACATGCATGCTCTGTACTGAACAGCACATGTGCCCACCAAGAGGGACCACTGCTTTCTTTTCCATCACCTCCTCTTCACACCATGCTGCTTTACTCCCCTCCACCTCTCCCTCTCTTGAAGTGCCCTGCTCCTCCCTCATGTATCTGACTCACCCTTCAGACAGTTGACTCAGTCCCTTTCTCTGCAGTTGTTCATCCCGTTTTCCTCATCCTGATGTTGCTCATGCTATGTAAGAACTATGTATCTCCTGCACATCAACAAATATTAATGGTGTTTGAGCTCCAAATAATCTATATAAAATGTCGTGGTTAATATGAGTAACAAAGTCCTTGACCTATCAGAACTCACCATCAAAACAGGGAGGAGACTTTAAAATGATTACTAAAATGAAGTCATTAGAGCTGACAAAATATTGTGAAGGAGAAATACAAACTAGTAACAAAAAACATGGTGATATATTTTTCCATTGTCTTGATCATATCTAAAATATAAGAAAAGACACCAAAGTAGGAAATACATTACTTTCATCATATTGTGCATGTACCAATACAAAAAACAGAAGGAGAAGACGAAGGAGAAGGAGAAGGAGGAGAAGGAGAAGGAGAAAAGGAGAAAGAGGAAGAAGAAGAAGAAGGAGAAGAAGAAGAAGAAGAAGAAGAAGAAGAAGAAGAAGAAGAAGAAGAAGAAGAAGAAGAAGAAGAAGAAGAAGAAGAAGA
>PVJX010047476.1:0-11858 GCA_004027295.1 Dolichotis patagonum
TATGTGTGTGCATGGTGTTGTGTGTGTGTGTGCATGGTGGTGTGTGTGTGTGTGTGCATGGTCATGTGTGTGTGTGTGCATGGTGTGTGTGTATTTGTGTGTGCATGGTCGTGTGTGTGTGTGTGTATGTGTATGTGTGTGCATGATGACTGATACACTGTGTCAACTTGAGAAGTTCAGAAGTCTAACTTGGACTCAGCAGGAAGCCAGGATCCTTACACTGTAAATATCCTCATCCTGTGCAAGAGGAGAGCAAGGGGATTTTGTGAGTGTTACACCGCACTGTGCAGGTGAACCTGCTTACACTATAAGGCACAAGAGGCTTGCTCTTCCCCCTTTGCTCTGGTTGCTTTTGCTGTCTTCTGCTGTCTTGAACTGTTGTCCCTGTGCCGTGCCACCCTGCCTTGGAGCCAGCTGATTATGGACTGAAACCTCCACAAACTGTGGGCTAAATAAACCTTTGCTTCCTTCATTTTGGGTGTTGGGTATTTTGTCCCAGCAACGAGAGAAAAGTAACCAAGACAGTGTGTACTTCCTCTGTGTGTCTAATAAAGGATAGCTTGGTATGGTTGTGGGTATGTGTGTGATATATGTATATGGGCTATGTATGTGGAACGTGTGGCATGCATGTATGGGTACGCTCAGTAAGTGTGGTATGTGTGATATACATATATGATGTATGTGTACTAAATGTGTGTGACACACGTGGCCTGGTGGATGGTGTGCATCATGCACATGTGCTGTGTGGTGTGTGTACAGGCTGCATAGAGGGCTGTGTTGAGTGTGGTGTGACTATGCGTTGTCTGTGTGTGTGATGCACATATGATGTGCATGTGTGTGACCTGTGTATGAATGTGTGTGTGCATTTGTCCTACATGGTCTCTACTCTGGCAGCAAGGCAGCCCATCTCCTGGGGAGGTCACCAGTAGAAGGAGCTGTCTGGCATGCTTGGCAGGGTCCCTTGACAGCTTACCGGCCTCCCCCTGGTGTGACCTGGATCTCCTGCCATGCAGCAGGCAGCGCCCCTGGGAGGCACTGAGAGCTGGCTGCAGAGGACAAAGGAGATCACAAGGCCCAACCTTCCAGGAGCTCTCTGAACACCCCTAGCATGTGGGGCTCCATCTTCTCTGGCTCCCATTCCACACAGCACCCTTCGAGGCTCTGTCCCCAGAGTCCAGGGGCCAAGGCCAGTCCCCATGAACAGGGAGCAGAACACTTGTGGCATCAGCCTTGATGGCTTTGCTTGGGAACACTTGTGCTGTCCCCGACTCCAGGCTAGATACCCACAAGGCACTCACTGGTTCCCTCCACTTCCCTCTGCACCCAGCCCTGTTCCTGCACCTCACGGTGCAGGTCCCCAGTGGTATCCCCTACAACGCTGGCAACCTCAGTCTCTCCAGCATGCTGCCAGTCACATGGAAATGACCAAAAGCCCAGACACCTTCAGAAACCTTCCAGCAAAGCGGGCCCTTGGAACACAAGGCTGGCTTAGGGGGCAGCATCCACCCTAGAAGCACCCGAGATCCCATGAGAGAGTGAGAGACATAGGCCACTGCCTTTCCATGTCTTGCCTGTGTCCAGGAAAACCTGGCCCAAACATGAAGTGAGGTGGTGCCGGCATGGCAGGAAATCAGGGTCTCTGCTGTTACGTCTTTCCTCTCCCAAATACACTCAGCAAAATTCAATAGTTGACCTGTTATGGTTAATATCTGCATGCGCCCCCAGAGCCTTACATGTTTGAAGGCAGGGCTTGCAGGAGGCGGCTGGATTGTGAGATGAGGTACCGCACCTAGCTTGGTGTTTGGAGGAGGAGCCAAATCAGAAGAGGCAGTCACCGGGGTCTTGGGCTGAACAGTTTCTCTCTTTCCCGTGCTCCTCCCTTCTCTCTCCACTTCCTGCTTGCCATGAGGTGAGCAGTTTCTTCTCTACCATGACTCTGCTGTGCTGCTGCTTCTTTGGAGCCAGCCAGTCATGAAGCGAAATGGAGCCAAAACAAGCCCTTCTTCCACTAAGCTGCAGGTGCTGGGAATTTTGCCTCAGTGATGAGACTGAGAATAAGGTGTAACTCCTTGGTGCAGGTCCACCAGGTGCTGTGAGTCTCACCGGAGCCAGGTCTGCAGTGACATGGAGCTGAGGATGAGGACGCTGTAGAAAGAGGTCACGTGGGTGACCCCTGTGAGGAGCCCAGAAGGGAGGATCTGACCTGTAGCACCCAAGGAGGCAGGCCAGCATGCAGTCCCAGGCTCTCATAAGCAGAAGCAGTAACACCAGGAAGGAGGCCACCAGGCTGCTGAAGCAGTTGGCATCCAAACACTCTCCCTGAGTGGGGTGGGGGAGCTCAGATCGCACAGATGGACAGACAGACCTGGGCTTAGGTTAAACCCACTTACTAAGCAGTAATGGCGGGACACAGCCAGTGGGAAGAGGGAACACTGTAAAATGATTTCATCCTTGCTCTCTGTTTGAAAATAGTTATGCAGGCCCTCCAGATGCATGCTTCCCTCAGGCGACTAGTGCAAGCAGGGAGAAACAGCCAGACAGCCCCTGCACACCCACAGATGTTTGCTCTCTACAGGCAGCCAAAACGGGCTCGAAGAATCAGACCGACACACCCCTGTGTGCCTGCTGCCATCAGGGAGTTCTGGTGGAGCCATGCAGGCTGAGAGAAGAAGCAGCCCCACCACCATGACTCATGGCCACAAGGACACTTCAGTGTAGCTGTGCAGATGTGGAAATATCTGCTTCATGCCTTGCTGCTTCCCCAGGAACTTGAGTTTAGAGACACTCAGGTGCCTGGCTCATTCTCTTACACTGTGGAGGGGCAGCCAATGTGGGTAGTGTCTGGGACCCCCAACTGGCTTATTGAGAGGAACCAGGAAAATGTCAAGCTAATGGAGCAAAAGGCAATCTCAGACCTCCAGCCCACACAGAACTAGTCTGGGAGATATAGACATAGAAGAAAATGGAAGTCACACACCTGAAATCCTGAAAGGATGGCAACTAAAGTAAAGAAACAACTTCATGAAGCTGTAAAAGTAATCATATCAAAAATAATATCTCAGGTAAAAGAAGAAATCACAAACATAATGAAAGAATTGCTGAGCCTATCTAAAGAACACATAGATAAAAGAGAGGAGCATAGGAAGATGATGGAAATGTGGAATGAACAATATAGGAAGAAATTACAACGCATGAAGCAAATTCAAAGACATATGCAGGAAATTAAAAACTCCATCGAAAGTTGGCAATACCAATTGAAAGAAACTGAAGATAGACTTTCAGAACTTGAAGACTGGATTGTAGCTAGTGATCATGAAAGAAAAGATCTTTTAAAAATAACAAGAAACCAGGAAAAACAATTCTAAGACTGGGAGATGACACAAAGAAAAATAACTTAAGAATGATAGGTGTCAGCAAAAAAGTAGGGATCAACACAAATGACATCAAAAGACTATTTACAGAAATAACAGCAGAAAACTTCCCAAGCATGGGAAAAGAACTTGACATACAGAGAAGCAAGGCATACAAAACTCCAACTATCCATAACCAAAATAAATCTACAAGAAGACATAATAATCAAGATCCCAGAAATGCAGCACAAAGAACAGAATATTAAAGGCTGTTAGACAAAATAGATCACCTATAAAGGAAAAATCATCAGAATCATGGCAGACTTCTCAACACAAACCATCAACTCAAAAAGAGTTGGAGTGAAGTGTTTCAAATCCTACAGGAAAACAACTTCCAACCCAGATTGGTGTACCCTGCAAAAACTTCTTTCAAAATAGCTGGGAAAATATGATACTTCCATGATAAAGAGCAACTGAAGGAATTCATGACCACCAAACTAACCCTACAAAGAGCACTGAAGGACATTCTAGAGAGAGACAAAGATAACCATGGTTTCAGGAACAGCAGCAAAGGAGGACTGCCAAAAAGGGCAGGTAATTGAATTGAGGGGAGAAGTGAGGGGCCAACAGCAGGAGGATAGCATGGCAGAAATGAGCCAATGCATGCTCTTTGTAACTATTAATGTAGATATCATCAAATCACCAATAAAAAGAAACACAGGGAGAATGGATCAAGAAACAAGATCTATCAGTATGCTGTATAGAAGAAACACATTTACCTTGAAAGAGAATTTCAGCCTGTTCGGGACTGGGAACACCATAGGACTGGCAGCTGAGGGCCGGGGCTGCTCAGGAGAACTAGGCCCACCTTTTGCCCGCAGGGAACATTGCGGGGACCAGTGGCTGGAGGCCTGAGGTTCCTTGGTCCACCACTGCTGGGCCTGCCCCTCCAGGAACATCTAGGAAGTCTGCCACAGGCCTGAGCTGCTTGGGACCACATCTGCTGGACCCACCCTTCCACCAGGAACATTGGACTGCAGTGGACTACCATACTGGCTTGATGAGAGGCTCAGGAACCCTCACCCAAAGAAGCCTTCATCAGGCTTAAGTCAGTGTGGTGAGTTTCCCCCAAAAATACAGGTCTGCAGTGGGTAAATAGGGGCAGAAGTGAAACTCCCTCCAAGTGTAAGACCTTGGCTAACATGGCAAGAGAGGGGGTAACCCCCTCCCCCTACATAGAGAATATCAGACAGGTTGAGGAGAGTGCCAATATTGCCCTGCCCAAATTTAGAGGAAATTAAAAGCACTTATGAGACCCCCAGTGACACAGTAAGGCCTCAGCTGACAAAAACACTATAGCCAGGGAGACCTGGTGACCTGCCACAACCTGAAGATATAACAACAGCAGGAACTACGAGCTTCCCTACATCAATACTTCTGGGCTACTTAGCCCAGAAAGAATATAGGACTCACCCAACAGGCACAGTAGCAGGAATTCAGGAGACTAGATCTCCTCTTCATGGTGGAACACAGCAATTCGACAAACATCAACCACACAGTAGAACCCTGAAACACACATTACGGAAAGTTGTGACTGTTGGAATAGAAAGACCAGAAATTTACCCAAAAGTGAAAATGCCTAAACGAAAAGGCAAAATGAAATCCCAAACACCTAGTCCATCAGGGGCAAGTGCAGGCAATAATGAAATAGAGGACCCTAAAATTTGTACACCAGAATTCTCTTAAAAGATAGCAAACGAAGTAAAGAAACAAATCCATGAGGCTATAGAAGAACTCAAATTAGAAATAATGTCTTATGTAAAGACAAAAGTAACAACATTAGTAAATGAGCTGCTCAACATAGCTAGAGAAGAAATAGATAAGAAACTACCGGAGCATGGGAAATTGATTGAAACTTTGAATGAACAGTGCAGAAAACAAGCAGAATTGAAACAAATGGAAAGAGATATGCAAGAAGCAAAAAATTATATTGAAAGCCTACAAAGCCATTTAAATGAAGCTGAGGATAGAATCTCAGACCTTGAGGACAGGATTGCAGATAGTGGTCTTGAAAGGGTAGAACTTGTAAAAACAACAAAGAAGCATGAAATGACAATCCAACAACTACAAGATGATGTCTGGAGAAACCATGTTAGAGTAACAGCCATTAGTGAGAAGGCAGGAGACAATGCAAAGGATATAGCTAAGCTGTTCACAGAAATAATGGCAGAAAATCTCCCAAATATGGGGGAAAATATGATATACAAATAAGTGAGGCATATAGAACACCACACAGTCATAAACAAAATAAACCTACACCCAGACATATAATAATTAGGATCACAGACATACAGCATAAAATCAGAATACTAAAAGCTGTTAGAGAAAAGATACAACTCACCTATTAAGAAAAGCCTATTAGAATCACAGCAGGCTTCTCAGCACAAACCTTCAAGTTAAGGTGAGCTTGAAGTATTTCAAGCCCTAAAAGAAAACAACTTTCAACCCAGACTGATGTACCCAGCAAAACTGTCTTTCAAATTTAATGAATAAACAAGATACTTCCATGACAAAGAACAAATGAAGAAATTCATATCCACCAAACCAACCTTAGAAGGAGGGCTGAAGGACATCCTAGGTAGAGATAAAAATGACCACAATCAACAGAACAACAACAGAAAGAAATCACCAGGCTGGACAAGAAAGTAAACAAGAGAGAAAAGCAGGAAAACTAACAACAGTAACACAACATGGCAAAGTCAAGCCAGTACATATCAGTGACATCCATAAATATAAATGGGCTCAATTCACATATCAAAAGGAACAGGTTGACAGAATGGATCAAGAAACAGGAACTCACAATATGCTGTATACAAGAAACAGATCTGACTCAAAAAGAAACTCATAGATTAAAAGTCAAAGGATGGAAAACAGTATTCCATGCAACAAGAACCCAGAAAAAAGCAGGGGTAACTATTCTATTTGCAGACAATGTGAACTTCAAACCTAAAACAACTGAAAGAGACAAAGAAGGTCACTACATACTCGTAAGAGGAAAAATTCAAGAGGAATAACTAACAATTATAAATATATATGCACCAAACACAGGAGCATGCAACTATATAAAACAGATACTAAAGGACATGAAAAACCAAATACACAAGCACACAATTATTACAAGGGACCTTAACAGCCCACTGTCACAAAGAGATAGATCAACTAGACAAAAAGTCAGCAAAAAAATAATAGAATTGAATCATACCTGTGAGCAATTGGACTTAGTAGATGTTTACAGAGTGTTCCACCCAACTACATCAGAATACACATTCTTCTCAGCTGTCCGTGGGACATTCTCCAAAATACACCATATATTAACCCATAAAACATTCTTAAGTAAATGCAAAGGTATTGAAATTATCCCATGCATACTATCTGACCATAGCACACTGAAACTGGAAATTAATGGCAAAAGAAATTGCAAAATTGGCATAAATACATGGAAATTAAATAGCAACCTTTTGAACAACCAGAGGGCTACAGAGGAAATTAAAGAAGAAATAAAGCAATACCTACAATTCAATGAAAATGCAGACACAATGTAATGTAATCTGTGGGATGCAATGAAAGTGGTCTTAAGAGGGAAATATATAGCAATAAATTGTCATATCAAGAAAACAGATGAGCACAAATAATCTAATGCTGCATCTCAAGCTTCTAGAAAAAGAAGAGCAAGTTAAATCTAAAGCTCATAGAAGAGAGGAAATTGTAAAGATTAGAGCAGAAATCAATGCAAGTGAAACTAAAAATTACACAGAATTAATGAATCAAAAAGCTGGCTTTCTGAGAGAATAAACAAAATTGACAAACCTCTAGCTAACCTTATAAAGAAAAAAAAAAAGAAAAAATCCAAATTCATGCAATAAGGACTGAAAAGGGGGAAATTACTACAGATCCCATGGAAATTCAACAGATCATGAATACCTACTTTGAAAATCTCTGCTCAAATAGAGAGGAAAATGCAGAGGAAATGGAAAGAATTCTAGAAACATATGAACTACCAAAGCTCAACCAAGAAGATACAGCAATTTTGAATAACCCAATATCAGTTATTGAAATTGAAAACATAATAAAAAAACTTACCAACAAAGAAAAGCCCAGGTCCTGATGGATTCACGGCTCAATTCTATAAGAAATTTAGAGAAAACTTAATGCAAATACTCCTTAAACTCTTCAATGAAATTGAAAAGAAAGCAATCCTCCCTAATTCATTCCTGGAGGCAAGTAATACTGTGATAACAAAACCAGAGAAAGACCCAACAAAAAAGGAGACCTATAGACCAATCTCACTAATGAACATAGACACAAAGATTCTCAATAAAATACTAGCAAATAGAATGCAGCAAATTATCAAGAAGATTATACATCATGACCAAGTGGGGTTCATTCCAGGAATGCAGGGATGGTTAACATACACAAATCAATAAATGTAATACACCACATCAACAGAGCCAAAAAGAAAAACTACATGGTCATCTCAATAGATGCAGAAAAAGCTTTCGATAAAGTCCAACACATGTTCATCATAAAAAACCTTCAGAAACTAAGAATACACAGTGTCTACCTCAACCTTATAAAGGCCATCTATGACAAACCAACAGCCAATGTTATACTAAATGAACAAAACTGAAAGCTTTCACTTTAAAATCAAGAACAAGACAAGGATGTCCACTATCACCACTCCTATTCAATATAGTTCTGGAAACACTAGCCAGGGCAATCAGAAAAGAGAGAGAAATAAAAGGAATAAAGATAGGAAAGGAAGATGTTAAATTATCACTATTTGGAGACAACATGATACTCTATATAGAAGACCCCAAAAACTCCATTAAAAAGACTACTAGAGGTAATAAACAAATTCAGCAGTGTAGCTGCATACAAAGTCAATGCTCAAAAATCAATAGCATTCCTGTACACAAACAAGAAACTAACTGAGAGAGAAATTATGGAAATATCGCCCTTCACAATAACATCTAAAAAAATGAAATACTTAGGAATCAACCTAACTAAAAATGTAAAAGACCTATATACTGAAAATTATATTATGTTAAAAAAGAGATTGAAGAGGATATTAGAAAATGGAAAGATGTTCCATGCTCTTGGCTAGGAAGAACCAACATAGTGAAAATGGCCATACTCTCAAAACTATTATACAGATTTAACACAATCCCAATCAAAATACCATTGACATATCTCACAGATCTAGAGGAAACACTCCTAAAATTCATTTGGAAACAGAAGAAACCTAGAATAGCAAAGGCAATTCTGGGCAATAAAGGCAAGGCAGGAAGCATCTCAATTCCTGACTTGAAACTGTACTACAAAGCCACAGTGATAAAATCAGCATGGTACTGGCAAAGAAATAGACCTGAGGATCAATGGAACAGATTAGAAGATGCAAGTATAGGTACAAAGACACTCAGCCACCTAATATTAGACAAAGGGGCTAAACTTGTTCACTGGAGGAAGGATAGCCTCTTTAATAAATGGTGTTGGAAAAATTGGCTCTCCACATGCACAAGACTGAAACTAGATCCATGCCTATTACCAGGCACAAAACTAATGTCTAAATGGATCAAAGACCTAAACATTAAAAGAGAAACACTAAATCTACTAGAAGATAAGGTAGGTAGAAATCTTGGAGACATAGGGGTAAGCAGAGATTTCATGAACAAAACACAAACTGCACAGGAAACACTTCAGAGAATCAACAACTGGGATCTTATATTTTTGAAAAGTTTCTGCACTTCAAAAGAAATCACCATCAGAGTGAAAAGAAAACCCACAGAATGGGAAAGAATTTTAACCAGCAACCCCTCAGACAAAGGACTTATATCAAGAACATATAAAGAATTGAAAACATCAAGGCCCCAAATTCAAAGACCCTCTCCAAAAGTGGGCATCTGATATGAACACACAGTTCTCAGATGAAGATATACAAATGGCAAACAAATACATGAAGAAATGTTCACCATCACTGGTCATTCGAGAAATGCAAATTAAAACAACGCTGAGATATCATCTCACTCTGGAAAGAATAGCTGCCATCAAGAAATCAACTGATAACAAATGTTGGCGAGGCTGCGGTGGAAAGGGAACACTGCTTCACTGTTGGTGGGAGTGCAGACCACTATGGAAATCAATACGGAGAATTCTCAGAAGATTAGGAGTGGAAGCTCCATTCAACCCAGCTATTCCCCTCTTGGGTATTTTTTCCAGAAGAACTGAAAAGTTCATATCACAGTAATATATGTGCACCTATGTTTATAGCAGCCCAATTTGTAATACCTAAATCTTGGAAACAACCAAGATGCCCATCAACTGCAGAGTGGATGTAAAAGATGTGGTATTTTACACAATGGAATATTACTCAGCTATAAAAAAGGATGATCTTGAGGCCTTAATAGGGAAATGGAGACAACTGGAGACTATCCTCATTAGTGAAATAAATAAGAATCATATTAATAAATATCACATTGTTTCTCTAGTTTAAAAAGTAATAAAAACTGTAGGAGTAAAAAACCCAAAATGTGCAATTGCTACTGTAGAAAAGAGAAGAAAAGAAAGTACTCTAAAGGATGTAACTGAGCAGGATATGGAGCCTCTCTGAGAGAGACAGCTCAAATGCCAGAATAGAACACCCTGGAGAGATCCAAACAGAGGGAGATGGGCTCTCTCAACCCAGGAAGAAACTGAAGGAAAAGAAACTGCTCGAATACGAGGTCCCGGGACTACCATTAGAGAAGCTAAGATCGGCAAGCACTGCATTCTCGCTGAGCCGCCTGAATTCGTGCCCAAAATCGACTTGAGCAACCAAACTCGCGCCTAAGCGACTGGCTTGAGCGGCCGGAGTGTGGAGCTGAACAGCCCTGTGCGTGCCTCGCCCAGAACCGGCCCTGGGCACGACCCACCCAGAGGCACCATGAATTCGCACTGCAGCCACACTGAGGTCAGAGGTCGGGGAGTCCAGAAGTTCTCAGGCACCAGCATCAACACGCGGTGAGTGATGGGAATGGGACCCTCCTGCAGGAAAGGGGCAACCAACTAGATGACATATTGGAGATGGGCAGGAAAGCCCTGGCTCTGTAAGGAAGTGGCTTCAGTTGGTTGCTCCCCTCACAGAGCAGATTGGAGGGATCTGCTTGGACTGGGCTGGGACCCAGTGGGCCATCACAAATCAATTGGTTCCCTGAGGGTGGTGCACACTGACTCAGTGAAGACCCGCAAAGGTCCACTGGCCCAGAGGGAAGGAGCCAGCGTATACTACCCTTGCTTGCACTTCACTCTCTGATAGCGGACGGCCCCTAGCCCGTGTGCTCTAGAAGAGCACTAACCAAGAAAAGGAGCTGGGAAATACACTATACACTTGTATGGAAAGAACCAAAAACATGACGAGAGAGAGAAATAAGAAAAAAACCCCAGCCCCCAACCCTGAGAATATTGATCCAGGAGAGGTAAATATAAAAGAGATTGAGGGCAGCAAACATGCAACATCAAACACAGCATCAGTGGACATAAACAGGTATCTTGGGGACCTCGTAAATGAGATCAAAACTGAAATATTAATTCAAGTTAAACAAGAGATAATTAGATTAATAAAAGAAAGGCTGGGCACCTCTCAAGAAGACACAGACAGAAGAATGGAGGAACATAAAAGAAGAGAAACATTCAATGAAGAATATTAAAAAAAACACCCTAGAATTCATGAAGCAGATTCAAAGAGATTACCAGGAAACTAAAGACTTCATAGAAAGTTGGAAAAACTGCTTGAAAGAAACCAAAGATAGACTATCAAAAATTGAACACAGGCTTGCAATGTGTGATCATGAAAGGGAAGATTTAAAAATAACAAGGGAGCAGGCAGTAACCATACAAAGGCTAGAGAACAAGAGAATCTATAACTTAAGAATAAAGCATGTCAATGAATAAGCAGGAGTCAAAACAGAAGAACTGCAAAGGCTATTCACAGAAATTAAGGAAAACTTCCCAAACATAGAAAAAGGAAATGATATGCAGATGTATGAAGCATACAGAAGTCCAGCCACCTACAACCAAAACAGAGCTACACCCAGACACATAATAATCAAGATCCCAGAAATTCATTATGAGAACAGAATATTAAAAGCCATCAGAGAAAAGAAACAGATCACCTATAAAGGAAAACTCATCAAAATCATGGCAGACTTCTCAACACAGACCATCAAGTCAAGAAGAGCTTGGAGTGAAATAATTTAAGCCCTGAAGGAGAGCAATCTCCAGCCCAGATTGATGTATCCTGCAAAACTCTCTCTAGAAATTAATGGAGAAGCAAGATGCTTCCAAGACAAAGAGGAACTGGGAGAATTTGTGACCACCAATCCAACCCTACAAAAAATACTAAAGGACATTTTAGAAAGAGAGAAAAAGAATATGAGCATTTCAGGAACAGTGGCAGAGAGGCCTCAGTGAACG
>PVJX010047477.1:0-12681 GCA_004027295.1 Dolichotis patagonum
TACATAATAGTCACTAACTACTGATATAGCTTATCTATTTCCATCCCACTAAATAGATCCATGTTTTGTCATTTTAAACATAGAAAATGTTAGGTACATGGAAATTAAGTAATTTGTCAAACTTGATGCAGCAACTGGTCAACTCAAATTTTGTTTCACTCTAGTTTTGTGGTGCACTGGCAAGAACAGCACTTGAACTCCTGTAATATCAAACTTGAAATTGCATGGTGGGGCTTATTTAGAATTACTGAGCAGCCTGAAAAGAACTTCAGGATTCTGCACATGCTTGGGGAACTGGTATCTTTCAAATGAGGCTAAGAACCCTCCCAAAGCTCACTTACCCTGCCAAGCTGCCCAAGAGTGAAAGACACAATCTTTGTCACGCTCTCAGCCCTTTCTCCACTTCCGGAAGTCTTCCTCTCCAACGCCAGAGTAAAATTCCCATCTTCTGGGTCTTGCTCACATAGACAGTTATCAAGGAAGTAAAGAACTCAAAATTACAAACAGGGTTCTAGAGGAGGAAGAAAACATCAGGGGCCTGATTACTCTTGCTTATTGTGAGCAAGACACGTGGGGTTTCAGCTGATGTATGGGGGAACTCATTTCAGTTCCATGAAGCCTTGGCAAGTGCAGTGGGGAACCAAAGACCCTGGAAGGGGGCCCCTGGCCTGCTGGATAGTAGCTGTGCTATCCGGTGCGAACCAGCAGCACAGGCCAAGTCAAGGCAGCAGACAAGGCCCCAGGCACACGTCCAGCTATGTGGGCACTGGGTGGTGACTGTAAGTGATGTCAGGAGTCACTCAGTGCAAAACCGTCTTCAATGTCTCTGAAGCAGAAAGAGGATTTCACAAAGGACTCCCAAGACAGGGCTAGCTCCTGTGTGCACACAGAATGTCACATTGCAATAGTTTATTGCACACTGGCAGTAAAGAGGACCTCAACCAGATGGACCAATTGAAAAGATTTTAATGAAGAAACATCAAACAGTAGTGGACACAGACTTAAGAAAACTCAAATACTGGGCTAACTAAGGGAGAAAACGGCACTGCTAGAGACGAGTGACAGCTCAGGGGAGCTGTGACAATGAAGAAATGATTTTACTTTGAGAACTATGGCTGTGGGGCTAATGCTGCTAACTCGTGCTCCTTCTCGACCATGGTGTCTGGCCAGTACCTCCTAACTGCTAAATCAGCTTGAAATGACATTAGAAAAAGAGGCCCAGGGAACAGTCTGTGCACATCAGCTGCTGAGAGCTGGAGAGGGTGGCACACGGTGCTGGTGAGTCAACATATTAGACTTCTGCCTTGGGAGCTCTCCAGGCTTCAAACCACAGTCTCACAGCAAATGTCTGCGTAGGTCTGCCAGGGACACAGAAAGGAAGAAGGAGCACCATTATCAAACAGTGTGCAGAGCAGGTCCCCAAATAAAAGGCCAAGAACATCACACATGTCACGTTCTGACTCAGCTGGAAAGTCCACTTTTGGACATGAAGTCAAAACTCCAGGTTGAAAATTAATTGGGAAAAAAAGTGATGCTCAAATAAAGGAAATTGACATGTTATATTAATCTCAATTTTGGAAATAAGCATAATATCCAGATTTATTATACGGATTTAATTGATTTTTAAAGATCGGCAGTTAATTTAAAAAATCCTATGATGACAAACAAAATACATCTTGGAGAGGTTTTCATCATGCCTGGGCCAGTGTTACTGGAGAGCTCCCCCTTACCCACTCACATTTAGAGGTTCACTCTTATTCCAGACACTGCTGGGTACCAGCTCACCTGGAGAGAATCAGCAGTGCTGCCAAGATCCTATCTTTATGTCCCAGGGATTCAAAACACTATTTTTCTTAGTACCTATTATTGTTGGATAGCACTGGGTTTTGATGTGGTAGTTTTATGGTGCATATGATGATACCCATCCCTCTGAGCCCCTCCCTTGCTTCCGCCTCTGCCACTTGCTTATTCTGTTCCTCCTATCGAATGATAATCCTCCTGCTACTTTTAGATCACTTTTCTAGATTCTACATATTAGGGAGAATATGTGGCACTTGCCTCTGTGTCTGGATTATTTCATTTAATGTGCTCTCGTCTTACCCATTTTCCAGCAAATGATGTAACTTAGTTCTCTGTCACTGAATACTGCTCACGTCCTTTGTCCTTTCAGCTGTTGATGGGCAGCAAGCTACGTCCTTGTCTTGGCTCTGAATTCCACACTGTAACATAGATATATGGGCATCCCTACAGTATGCTCACCCTAGTTCATTTGGATATATTCCAAAGAATGGGATCGCTGGATCACATAATAGTTCCATTTATAGATTTTTGAGGAACCATATGCTGCTGTCCACAGTGGCTTTACCAGGTTATATACTATTCCCCTTTTTTAACTCATTTTTTCATAATTCTTATGAGAGCCATCCCAGCTATGGTGAGTTCCATCTCATTTCAGTCTTTTTCAATGGATAACTAGATTTTCCAGCACTTGTTAAAGAGGCTGTCTTGTTTTAGTATGTATTTTTGGACCCTTTGTCAAGAATTAGGTGGTTATAGTTGAGCTACGTGGCTATTTTTGTGCAAATACTATACTGTTTTTGTTACTATGACTTTGTACTATAATTTGAAATTGGGTATTGTGATGTCTCTAGAAGTACTCTTATTGCATAAGAATTATTTGGCCACTCTGGGTCTTTTTTCATCACCATATGAATCTTAAGATTTGTTTTTCTAGTTCAGTAAAGAATTTCATTATAATTTTGATCACTACTGCATTGAATCTGAAGATTACTTTTGGTAATGTGGCCATTTTAACAATATTAGTTCTGCTGATTCTTGAATGTGGTCTTAGATCTATTTATCAAAATATACTGTCTACCAATTCACCATTTTCAATTCATACTCACTGTACATTTTAGTGATTCTATCTTGAGTATGCTTTTTTCTCTACGCAGCCATAATATAATCCTGTGCTGTGAATATAGAAGGTCTTTCCATCTTCTAATGTCTTCAGTTTCTTTATTCAGAGTTTTGTAATCTTCTTTGTAGAAGTCTTTCATTTCCTGGTTAGGTTGATTCTTTAGATATTTTATTTTTGAAGCTTCTATAAATGGAACTATTTCTTGATTTCTCTCTCAGCTAGTTAATTATTGGTGCATGGAAAAGCTATTGACTTTTAATTTGAATTTCCAATCCTGTGGCCTAGGACTTTCCAACACTTCAGTGTGCTACACTGAGCAGTGTCAGCCCGTATGAAGAGTTGAGTATCTGCAAATCCAAGTGAGCAAACATAGACTGACGTGCTCTCCAAGCTAATGTAACAGTCATTGTTTCCATGCCTTTGGCTGTGTGATCCCATGACTGAACCATCGTCAGCCACCGTGATGGAGAGAGAAGGCAATTAATCTTATGCTGAATTACTGTCTCTTCTGCTTTCATTTTCCTGAGTGCTCTATTCCAACGTACAATACGAAAACAAACTGTTCATAAACAACTCCTTACTTAGTTGTGCTCTCAGAAGGAATTCTGTCATATTCCATTATTTTCCAAATTATGCTCTAGAAAAAATAAAAATATTTCTGACTTTGTGTGAAAGACATTTTATGTTCACAAACTACTTACTAAATATAATGGCAGGTGACACCACTCAAGCTGATTTTAAAATGTTTAGATATATTTAGCTGGAAGAAAGGAAAAAAGAACACTTTGTATATTTTTGCCAGATATTAACTCAGGTTAAAACATAATTTCTGTGAGCAAATCTGACTTTTGGTTATATTTTGACCTCTAAGAAAATCAGTATAAAATTACCTTTAAATATTTATTGTCATATGCTGATTCCTAAAGTGGCTCATTCTGAGAAAGAAGCTTACATAAAGATATTCGCATCTTTCATAATAAGGTTAGTGTCTAGAGACTAGCAATAAAGAATATCAATAAAGAAAATCAGACAAGAGCATCAGTGGTTTACACTTACATTTATATTTATAAACTCTATTCAATGAAATTAATTTACATGTTCAGTGCATATTTATGAAGTACTTTGTATATGCAGAAAGTTTATTATACTCTGGAATTAATACGTGTAGCTAAATGCTATTTCTCTACTATTACAAAGACCACAGGCTAATCAGAAAAATAAATATGTAAAAATAACAAACATATAAATATGGCATCATCAAGGAAGCATGAAGTACACTGAGAGTGGCGTGGCCAGCTGTGTCTTTAGAGAACCAGGGAGTTTCCACAGGAGGATAATTTTTAGCCCAGACCTTGACAGTGAGTCAGAATTAGCTGACTGAGGAGCAGGAGTAGAGGAAGAAACAAAGAAACAAAGCAAAGAAACAAAGACTGAGAGACCAGGGGATTTAGAGAGTGCAAACTGGAACAATTGTGCTATGGGGAAGTGTGCTGAAGAAGGTCTTCCCAGGGGGGAAGGAGGCAGGTCACGAAGATCATGCAGCACACAGCAATCTTCACACCATGGCTGTGAGCTGGCAGGGGATGCAAGCCTGCAGGTTCTCTGGACTTCTGTGTGGGAGGGGATGGCAGAACTCAGCGCTCACGGTCAGCTCTGTGCCAAGAGAAGCGTGTGCTAGCTGTGCGAAGCAACAGCACAAAGAAAGTGTCAAAACCTGGTGGCAATAGGATGAGTTAATTTGGGGAGTGGTTACACCGTAACAATGAAAAGACTCCCCATGGGACCTGGGTGAAGGGTGGACATAGGTCTAAGGAGCTTTTGAAATGTGTGATGTGATGCTTTTCTCTTGTGGTCTTTAAGAGTATCTCTTTGTCTCTTATTTTTGACACTTCGACAACTGTATGGGTTTGTAAAAGTCTATTTTAAAATCGGTTTGGAGCTTTTGGAGCATCTTGAATTGGGATGTCCATGTACCCAAAGATCTGTGAAGTTTTCTGCTATGTTTTATGAAATAGATTTCAAATAGCTTTTCTTTTGTCTTCACCATATAGATCATAACACATGAATATTTGTTTGATTAATGGTATTCCATAAGTCTCACAGACTTTCTTCACTGTTTCATTTATTTTTTCTTTCTGTCTTTCTTTTATTCTTTCTTTCTTTCTTTCTTTCTTTCTTTCTTCTTTCTTTCTTTCTTTCTTTCTTTCTTTCTTTCTTTCTTTCTTTCTTTTCTTTCTTCTTTCTTTTCTTTCTTTCTTTCTTCATTCTTTCATTCTTTCATTTGTTCTTTCTTTCTTTTTCTTTCTTTTTTTTTTGTATGACTGGAATTATTCAAAGACCTGTTCTCAAATTCAGAAATCGTTTTCACCCTTGTTCAAGTCTGTTTTAGGTTTTTTTCTACTTTTCAGGAAATTGATGCAAGCATTTAGCTCCAAGACTTTTTTTTTTGGTACCAGGAATTGAACTCAGGACTCTGTTCTTGATAGTCAGGTGCTTGTGCTACTGAGTTATGTCCTCAGCATAGCTCTAAGATTTCTGTTGATTAAACTTTTCAGTCAGTTGACTTGGAAACCACGTGGGAGATTAGCAAAGAATGCCTCTGAGAGTGTCTTGGTGGATCGTGGTCTGACCTTAGGCTATAAAGCTGGTCCCTGGTCTCTTCCTCTCTGGTAATGTTCCCCCTCTCTCCTTTCTGGCTACCATGAACTAAGGGTCTACTTTGCAACACCCTTCCAACATGATGCTCCTGCCTCAGACCCAATTCACCATGAAGTATTCCTCTAAATCTTTGATCAAAATAAACCTCTCATCATTTAATTTCTTGGTGACAGATCACTTGTTCAGCAACAAGAAAGCTGACTAACACAAATACCTGGTTTAAGAGAAATAGAGTCATTTATGGTAGGGTACCTAACAGTGCGGCTCCGAAGCTTTGGAATTGGTCTACAAGGGGACTGTGAAAAGTTTTGGAGATGTGACCTAAAGAAACCTTAGAATACTTAAGCAGTTTGATAGATGTTTCTAGATATGCTCCAAGGGTCAGAAAGCTCATGATAATGTAAAAGGTAAGGTCACCCACAGCTTTCAGGTGGGCACAAGGACTCCACTGGCAATCACACTAGTGGTCATTTATGTCACACTGGCAAAAATGCATCTTCTTTGTGCTCTTGTTCTGAGACTTTGCCAAGAAGGAGATCAAAGGTAATGAACTAAGTGACCTGGCAAAGAAGATTTCAAGGCAGTTCAACATCCATGAGAATCACTGTCTGCTTGAAGTCAGAAAGATGTGGAGGCAAGGGGCCAAAGAAAGCATAAAAATTCAAAAAGATAAATTTTGCCTCAAATAGAACCAAATGTAAAACTGAGACGAAAGGTTGTGTGGTTGAAGAATAGATTAACATTCTTAAAAGAAACAGTATTTTGAAAAAATTCAAGAATAAAGACGGTGTCTTGAGAACATCTTAGAAATCAGAAGGACACCACCCATCATGGGTCTAAGATGCAAAAATGTTCACAATTTGCTTCAGAAGAGAGGGGACCCCACATTAGAAGGGGTCTCAATGCACAGGTGTAGGTAAAGTTGGGCCTTGCAGCGACTGCCGTAGGCTGGAAAGAACGTCCCTAATTCTCAGAAGGCATTGCAGACAGGAATCCGGATTTTCCTAAGGCAGCTAAAGGACACGGAAGCAGCTGTCCTCTCCCTAGTGAGGTGTGCACCAGCCCCGGGCCTCCAGCTGGGCTTTGCCAGCTTCTAAGCCAAGATGTCATCACACAGTAGCTGCTATGGGCTGGGAGCGGGCTAGAGTGAGCCCCTTCTCCGGAGAAGTCACTCCTGGACTACTCAGCCCCCGGTGGTTGATATGAGGCTCAGTTACACTCATCAGGAAACCCTCTTACAAGCAGAGCTGCCAGCCTGCTGCTGCTGTGGGTGCTGTGGCCAGCGCGCTAGCTCCTCTCTTGTGGGGGGGGCAAGCTGCTCTGCCTCTGGCTGGAGGGCAGTGAAGTTAGGACCTGCTTTGCTGTTTCCTAGAGACTGCCTTTCTGACTCTTCCTATTGTTTCCTGTTCCTGTCACTTGTTTGCTCACTTCCAAGGTTTTCCCTCCCTCCCTCTGCTTGAAGTGGTTTAACGTCATTACCACGACTCTGATCCCATCATAGGGTGCTACACAGGGCACTTCTATTGTGCCTTTTCGGTTCTCTCTTTAACAATCTATTTAAATTTAAATTTCTTTAATGTTTTAAAAAATGTCTTTTTGCTACGAATAGGAATTAGTAATGTTGTTAAGAATGAAAATATTTCAAAATACCAGTAATATCTTCATCACTAGAAAAAATTATTTAATATATCCACTTAAAAGTAAAGTAAAAAAACACTTAAAACATTTTAAAGACTATCAGTCTGATTCCTAAATGAAATAGCATATTCACAACTAGATATTGATCTTTATCTTGTGTTATTTATCTAGATATTCTACTAAAGGACTTAAAATTATACTAATTTCAATTGTGAACAATATTTGGTTTATCAGATTTAATTTTGAAGTTTCAGCAGGTCAAGATATCAAAAGTCTGGATTATTATATTCAAATTCCACAGAACAATTCTTCCAGATACTGGGCAGTCAGGATACCCTTGTTGAAAATATATAGTGTTAGCTATAACTGGAAATTAATAGTTGATAGCTGAATGAAAAAGCATTTTACAACAAAGAATACACTGTAGAAACCAGAGGAAACAAATGGTTCAATAGATCAGGCAAAGAAGGAAAAAAGACACTAAATTTATAGAAAGTTTAATGTGTATTACATTCATTCATTAATATAAAGGGCATATATATGGCATATGTATATATATATACATATATATCTATATATATACTTTTATATATATATTTATATACTTTTGGATATATATATAAATAAAATTATCTATCTATATATAGATATATTATATATCTATATAAATATCTATATATATAGATATCTATATATACATATATAGATAATTTTAGATATATATATAGATAATTTTAGAGAAAAATAATTTTCTCAAAGAATAAGATATTCATTGAAAAACTAATGGCAGAGGAAAAGACCTCTGGGTTTTGAATTTACTTTGTTGTATAGCATGTTGTATTTATTGTATAACGTGCTAGAGTCCATCTCAAGAATTGATGTTTGGGTAGGTAAGGAAAAGCTTTGCAGAACTGGAATAGTCACTTTTTCCACAGCAATAAATTTCAGAATCGTAGATTTAGTTCCATGAAATAGAACACATAATATTCAAAGTTCACAGACTAATACTGATGTTAAGTCTCAAAAGATACTGTCTCTTTTCTCCACAAAGTTAGTTTTGAAAGTGTTTTACCACATTTTGAAGATTTGTATTGTGTCCCAGTTCTTTAGAACAACACTATATTTTGCCAGATACACTAAAACAAACCTATGATTGCAATATGAATAAAATGGTTCCCTACAAAACGTTTCAGTTTAACCAGTTACTTCAATAAAACAATAATCCACTTGGTGGAATAAGCTGTTTCTCTTAATTCTACAATTTGTCTTTTTAATAAAAGATCAATTATTTCTCTGACTTGACAGGTATGTCAGGATGCTCATGCATGACTTTATGTGGAAACCTGTGAGGAAATGGTTAGTTTTATATTCCCAAGAGCCAAAGTATATCTCAGACTCCGTCTTAAGTCTCTCAGGCTGTCCCTTCTCTAAACATCATTTTAAGACGGCAAAATTAAGCCTGCAACACCTTTACCAGGTGTAGCAGTGTTTGAAGCAGAGTCTCAGGCTACTACTGAGAATATGAAGGGAGGCCCCAGACTGCTCAGTGGGAATTCGTGTTCGATTAGATCCTTCCTGAACTGGGAAAATGCGTGAAGAGAGGTAAATATGGAAGAATGGTGACAATCATTCATCACTTTAGGAGCATATTTTTAAAATACTCATAGACTTCTACTGTTCTGAATCTATTCTCGTTTTAACTGCATTATGCCTCTCTAGACCTCATAATGGAAATAAATATTTGCAGTCAAATATATGCTTTTGTATCATATGAAACAATTAGATTTTTTATGAGTATTCTGTCTTAATGTCACTTTTCTTTGCTTCAGTGAGTGACTGGGATTACGCTGTGCATATACATATAGCATATATTTAAATAATGACATTTCCCATCAGCTTTCTTTAAAATCTTGGCATGAACTGCAACTACAAAATAATTGTGTGCATGGCAAGCGATTGTTAAAATCATTTTTCAAGACTGCTAGGCTTTCAGGGGAACCTTTTCACATTTGATTAATACGCTTTCCTGTCTTTTGGCTCAGAACTACTCTCTCCTGCTAAAAATTTGGTTTTTGAAGTGTTTTTGACCTGTGCAGTATTGGATAAAAATAAGTGATAGTCCAATGAAATCCAAGGATCTTCTGGTTATGAGGACAGAGCGGAGTTCTGTAGTCACACTGCACACACTCATAAAGTGCCAGTAAAGAGAATTAAAGTAACGTTTGTAAACCTCATATTCCCTCTAAGCCAGGCCCTCAGATGACTTTGGGAGAAGTACACATAATGCTGAGAGCTCAGGAGTATGCCACAAATTCTTCATAAAAACAAAGGCAAGTTCATTCTAAAGGCCTGTGGATTTGTGTTCATTTCTGTAGCCCTATGTGGTTATGACTAATATTTCAACCAGAGCAAACACGCTGTTTATCTCCTCTTTCACTTTCTTTTTTAACGTATACTTGCCATGCTCTACACTAGCCTTAAAAGTTTACATCCAAAAAGTCCAATTTATTATAGATAATCCCCAATTTGAGAAAAATACTTTTCTCATTGTTAAAAATAGCCAGGCCAACAGGACAACAGAAAATTCAAAACAAAAGGAAACCAGAAATGCATGATTTATAACATTTCTCCCAGAACTTATACACACTACCTCCTTGCCCTATCATCATGCACAGTAGTGTACAGCACATAGACTCCTGTCTAAGACTGAGGATAAGAAAAGTAATTTGGATGTAGTTCAGTGTCACAAGCTCCTGCCTGGCACGTGCAAGGTCCTGAGTTCAATTTCTGATACAAAAAAGAGAGAAACGGAAAAAAAAGAAAAAGAAAAGTAATTGGTATGGGTGTGGTTGGGAAGCTGAGGCAAAAGGAATTCCGGGAGTTGGAGGCGAGCCTGAGTTATATAATGAATTCAACATTGGTCTATATCACATAGCAAGACTCATTCTCAAAACAGAACAACAACAACCAAAAAAAAAAAAAAAGAATTAAAGAAAGAAAAAAGAAAAGAAAAGTAAATAACAATGGGTTAGCTGTCAAACATGTTAAGATAGTTTTCAAAACTTAATATGCATAATAAAAATTTGTCCAGAGATACAAAAGAATAGTAGTCTTTTTCTATCACTGAATGACTATGGACAGAATAATGTGTTTTTTTTCTCCTAAAGGGTCTCAATACCCTTGTAAAACGTGAAAAAACTGCAGAAAACTAATGGTAGTAAAAATGGTGATTAAGAACATGGACTGCTGCTCTGAGTTTTTATGTTGGGTTTCCATGTTGCAGGCTCTGAATCCTTGAACAGGTCACTTAGAAATTCTCAAGTTATGATGACCCTTTTCCTTCAAGAAACATGCAGATAGAGAAATTTAGGAGGCTGGAGCTCTCACTAGCATGAGACTTACCCAAGGTTTCAACTTTGCCAAATCTAAATACAAATTTCATGTTCTTGAGATTATTATGCTATGACCACCTCTCCATTATTATTAAGAATATCCTTCCTTCGTGTGAAGTCATCAGTAGTGTCATGCATGTCAGATGCTCGAGGAAATTGGCCCAGAAGGCATTTCAGTTTGATATGTGTAACAGAAGGTGTTGTGGAGTAGGACAAAAGCTGGCATTGGTTAATGTGGACAGACTTCCTTTGCAAATTTGGAAGATTAATTAGCCTGATATAATGGTTTTTGAAAACTCTTAGCCAAGCTGCTACAATCATGCCCAAGTGTGTGGTCTCTCTGTATGCTTATGTAATTTCACATGAAAGATGAGCAATGATTATCCATGTAGATAGGTGATGTTTAGGTGCAAATGAGGCTTCCACAATTTAGCAAGTGTCTGAGGTAATCACTGCTTTGGAAAACACTGGCCTGGGCCTTGGCAGCTGTAGCTGAAGTGGAGGAGAGAATTTCAGTTTTGCACAGCAGACTTCCCCAGCAAGACCTCGGACCAGGACAATTAAAACAATGACAATAAAAAGAGAGATGCACAAAGCACTTCATGGATGAGAATTCAAAGCACATTTTGCTAAATCAAATCCCTCATGTAAAAATGAAGTTTTCTTCTGATAAGGAGAAAAGCTTCAGATGAAGGTAAACTCTTACTACTTTACCTTTCGTGTTTGTTACAAATCCTTTGCTTGTCATAACACACTGAGCTTCATCTGGCGTGTAAACACCACGATTTCAGAATGAGTCTCACACTGTTATTCTGTAGCTTTTTAGAATGTATCACTTTTAAACCGTTGGTAGAAGGAAATAAATTATGATGACTGGATCACAACGTTTTTTAAACCATGGTTTCTTATTTATTTTAAAATGAAATATTACATGGGAGACCATGTGGTTACATAGAAAACTTCCAAATGACATAGGGGAATGAAACTCCCAACCTACTATATCCATGAGTTTGTGTTCTCTAATGGAAGAATGAATTTTAGGAACAATGGAGGTTAAGAGTAGAATATATTTATTGAGAGAAAGAAAACTTCTGTCTGAAGAGAGACAAAAGGCGTCCCAAGTGGGTTGCCCAGGACTCTTGTCTTTTCCAGGGATTTTTATAGAACAAAACCATGGATTCAAGCTGTTGGGGTGGGGGGACTGGGAACTCACAAGGCAGATGGGCATAAAGTGGGACAGAACTATAGTTAGCCAATAAGATTAATAGTTCAGGTACAATTGATTACATTGGGGACAAATGGGAAAGCAAGTCACATAGAAAGAAGGCATTCTTAAGGAGCTGTGACTCTTCCCCTAGAGGGAAGGGATAGTGACTCTACCGTGACAAGGAAGCAATTAGAATATCAGTCTTTAGGATGTGGATGCATTTGTTTGATCCTTTGTCTTGAGGCCTGGCCCATAGCAGGAGGTGTCTGTCTCTCCACAGTTGTAAGGTATCTGCACTGACTCCTTTGAGGACCCAGCCCAGTCTCACTGCCTATAATATTTCTAACTAACTCGACTGCCTGCAACATTCCCCACTCTGAAGTAACCCGAACTGCTGTGAGGGGGTAACAGGCAGATGACCGATTGCGAACTTCTTTGACCTGAACACGGTTGCAGTTATGGAATGGCAGTTAGAGGTACTTCTGCGGAGTTTCTGTCCAGAGGCCCTCGATAGACACCGGGCATTTTCTTTCTTTCTTTCTTTCTTTCTTTCTTTCTTTCTTTCTTTCTTTCTTTCTTTCTTTCTTTTCTTTCTTTCTTTCTTTCTTTCTTTCTTTCTTTCTTTCTTTCTTCTTTCTTTCTTCTTTCTTTCTTTCTTTCTTTCTTTCTTTCTTTCTTTCTTTCTTCTTTCTTTTTTTTTTTTTTGTGCCGGGGATCAAACTCAGGACCTGTTTGCCAAGCAGGCACTTACACCGCTGAGCTAAACCCCCGGCCCTAATGCATTTTTATCTTGGTTACGCCCACAAGTTTGGAGGAGACAAAACCAAAGAAACAGTTAAGTATGTATGGGCCAAAGAGTAGAAACA
>PVJX010047478.1:0-11846 GCA_004027295.1 Dolichotis patagonum
TGACCCTTATTTGCCTTGTTTGACAATAGCATGACCAGAGATGGAGCCTCATCATCATAGAGACAGCCTTATCATAATAGAGAAAGTCAGGCCAAGCATGATAAATTAGGGACATAATTAAGAAGTAGGTTTCTGCATGGTTGGAAGGGAGCAAGGAGTTTCACTGAGCAGAAATAAGTCTTGGAACTTCCTGGGTATATGGATTAAAAGTAGTATTGCTAGAGTTTGTAAATAGGATATGAGACATTCTGTTACTCATGAATATCATTTGAGATAGAAGGAAAAATTTTTAGTATTAATATGGGTTAAAAATTGCTTATTCTTATGCTATGATCATTTGTCATCAAAAATATATTTACCTACTAATCTTGTATTTTGTTTAGGAATCTTAATAAGTAGTGAATGTTCATTGAAAAAATGGACATAATCTTTCTATCTCTAGGGCTCACCCCAGGATATCAAAACATCCCAGTTAATATTTTAGATGGTTTTTCTGTTGTTGCTATAACAAATTGACCAACTTAGTGACTTAACAGTACACATACAGACCATTTTGTAATTTTGCAGGTCAGATTTGCAACAGAGTTCTCATTGTCTTAAAATAAAATATTTACCAAAACTGAATTCCATGTGGAGGCTCAAGGAATAAATTTCTTTGAGTTTTCCAATGTCTAAAGACCACCCGCATTTCTTGGGTTATGCATGTCTTATTAAAACTTGTAATTTAAAAATGGTAGTTTAAATTGTCCTCTCATTGAACTATTCTGATCTTCCATGTCATGTCTTCCTCCTTCCTTCTTTTGTGTGTCTCTTCTATTTAAAGAGACTTCACACTTTTGTTTGGTCTACCTGGTAATTCAGGATAATGTGTATATCCTAAGGTAAGTTGGTTAGGAAACTGAATTCCAATTGGACATATAATTTATTACACTGATAAATTAGGACATGACCATTACTAGAAGTGGGAGCATATTTTATTATTCATTACATGAATGAAGCTTACACCTGCATTATTTCAACTAAATTTTCATACTCTTCGGCTTGGAAGATTAAGTTCCTTCCTTATCAAGGTGTAAAGAAAGACTATATTTGTGACATGAAACATTCTATTATTTAGTGGGAAAGAAAGCAAGTTAATACTGCAGAAAAAAATTAATGAGGGAAATCTCGGACATCAAAATTGATGAATTTTAATCAGTGATTTTATATTTTGGACAGGGCTATAAGGTTCAGGATGGCCTTGAGCTGGGCTGTTCTAGGATTCACAGCACTCCTCCTGCCTTAGCCTCTCAACTGCTGAGATTGCAGGCATGTGTCACCTTGCCTGGCTTCAGTCATTCTTTTAGGATTGTATTCTTATAATGTATTATTAAAAATTTGTGGTATATCAATTAATGAGAACAGATATATAAAATACACTAACAATTCTATACATATAAGCATTTAAGATGAAAGAATTAAAGTAATAGCAGGGAATAAATTCCAATTATACAATGATTAATTTTTATCAAAAAACTTTATTTCTAGGTAGAAAAGGATACACATATATACATCCAATTATACAGTAATTAATTTTTATTAGAAAACTTTATTTCTAGGTAGAACAGGACACAAATATGAGTTTATAAGTTTGTAAATGTACTGGAGAAATTCCATTTTTAGTACTCTATTAAATTAATATGACTTGCTGGCTAAAGCTATTCTACACAAATTAGGCTAGAAATACCTACATATACTTACTTTGAAAACAAGACACTAATTATAATTTTATTTAGACAATCTGACCAATCAGGGGCAGGTTTACATTTTTATTTCTAGATTTTAAATCCATATTAGTATAAGTATCAAATAATTAAATTTTAGTGCAGTTCATTTTTTTTACATCTTTACTTCAATCTTATTTTTATTATGTAATTTCTGTGTTAAATTTCTATACTAATGCTTTTCATTAAATTTCAATTTTCAGTGATAAAAATCATTGCAATTATTGGGGCTTAGAAGGAGTCACATTATGTTCTAAATTTTACATACGTTTCTCTGCGTAAAATCCTCCGTAGTGTAAAAACTTTTAAAGTTGAGAATTTTAAAAAATTAACATAAGGAGAGAACATGAATTAAGTATAACTTCAAAGGAACAGATTATTTTTAATTATTCAAATCAAGAAGGACTTTTATTGCCTGATCATTTTTTCTTGCAATTGAGTTAAATTTGTAAACTAGAGATTATAATAAATTAAAAGGACATCAAAGATGTGTTTCAAAATGTCATTCCTGGAGATTAATGTACTTACTGACTTCTCTTTTTCATATTTGGTATTTATCTTTATTTTTCTGGTTATAAGTGATACATAACATTGTATGATTATGGTAGTCAGTTTTCTCATTTAAACTGGAAAAATAATACCAATTCTCCAGGTGATACTAGAGTATTTCTAACACTGGTAACTTCTATAGCAGGTTTATCTCTGCCCCATCATTGAATTTTTTTTCTTTTTTGTGTGTGTCAGGAATCAAACTCAGTGCCTTGTGCTTGCGAAGCAGGAGCTATTCTGCTGAACTACATCCCAGGCCCCTGGATATCGATTCTTTTATTTCTAATGACTATAAATGTGAGCCACTTTGTTTCCATGCTGTGGAGGTAGAGATCAAGTAATGCAACTTCTCTATCCTGAATGTAAATGGAATTAGAATTGCTATAAAAAAGCTTAATTTATCCATTTTTTAAATCATCTAAATCATTTAATACCATTAAGTAAGATGCTAAATCATACCCTCATGCTCAAGAATTTTGAAGAACAATTTTATTTTCAATTTGATTTTCATTTTATATTTTCCATGTTCTCGTGCCCACTGTTTTGTGAAACCTAAATTCCCCATTCTTGAAATACATTCATTTGTGAGATGTATCATTCCTTCAAATGTTAGGTGAATTATATTTTTTTAAAATATGGAATAAAAATAAAACATATAGCATGTTTTGGACACTTAGTAACATGATTAAGCTCAATTAGAAACATTCCAGTATGACATAAAGTTTAGAATCTGTTACTTTTTGGTTATCTTTCACAGAATTAGCAATTTATTTGCTGAGCAATTAGATCTAGCAAATCAAAATACTGTTCTCTGGAAGCCTAAGACCTTCTAGTGAAATACACATAACATACTCACTTTAGCCCCTCAACTCCCAATTAGTAATTTGGTGATCCTCTCCCAGAAAAAGCTTAAAAAAACTCATTGAATCTCTGGGACAGTTAAAAAATGTATAGATTGCTATGGTGCATTGAGGCCCGATGACTAGGTTTGGTGATACAAAGTGGCTTGTTTGAGGTTTATTAGATTAAGGCACAGCTAACATCTCCATGTTCAGAAACAGGTGGCATTTCCCTCTACTCTTGAAATAGAGCAGTTGTCTTTAGAAAACAATTAATCCAGACCTCATTTTTTTGTGTTATTCTGTAAAGCAGGAATAGTATGTACAACACTCTTTCTGAAAAGGAAACACAGAATAGCTAAGTCAGGTAAAGCACTTAGTTCCTGAGATGCAGGATGTAATCTGTAGAGGCTCGCTATAGATCATCTCCTCATGTACCTTAAAGTGTTTGTTGTTTTCTAATATGCTTGTTCATCTAGTGATTTTAGGTAGTTTTTAATAGTCAGAGATATGATGAACTAAAAAAGCAATTCAAATAGTAAAGGAATCAGTGGTTTCGCATCTGTCTTTATTTTGCAGAACATGATGACTCTTGACAGTTCTCCTAAATAATGTGTCTGTACATAAAATATTTCATATCTGGGTTGGGAAATTCATAAGGTAGTGAAAAATTAAGTCTTTGTTTCCAGTTTCAGTATTTTCTGTGAATATGATGGGCTCATACATGTCCATGACAGAATGGCATAATTGTTCGGTTGCTTCAAGTATCAGGAATGTGACAATGATTTCTAATGCCCAAATCAAGAAGTTGCAAAAGTTATTGGGTTGTCACATCCCCATATGCATTCATATTAAATAATGTTACAGAAAAAGAAACGCTCATGGATTTTCACTACTTTTTTTAGATGATTAGTTTTTGAATCACATTAAATATTAGTATTAAAGGAAACCAGACCTACGTTAAATCCGTATTATTCTCATATCTAATTTCATTATTATATAATTCATAGATTAATTTTAAATCTTGTTATATATTTATACTTTTAATCTGATGCTATGTGTTGATGAAAAACAGTTACAACTTCTGATCTGATGTGGAAACTCGATATAAAAAATGGAGAATTTTTTTGCCACAAGATGTCATTGTTTGTCTTTAGTGAAATAAATGTGAGCAACAGATATTAAGATGAAAAATTGATTTACAAAATGAAACAAAGACTTTGGTTATTTTTATATGTCCTCTCACTTCATATGTGATATAATTTTAAAGTTATTCAAGAGTTCGGTGTTTGTGTGAGTTAATCTGAAAGACTACAAAGTTTTCTGCAATTAACTATGTCACAGTTTAAAATGTTTTCAAAATCTGAGGGTTTTTAAAAGAACTTTATGAGATGAAAGAGAATGAGTTAAATATAACTGAAGAAACTTTGATTGGAATTATTTGAGTCAAATATCACTATCATTAATTATATTCATTCTTTATTGGTTTTATGCCTTATTATAATTAAGCTAGATTTGTAACAGAGAAATTGAGAAAAATCATACAAACACCATGTATTCATTTCTAGATGTTTCTAGAAATTTGTATAAATAAGAATTTTTCTTTTCAATATCTATTTTTTTGCTTTTTTCTACAATGCAAATAATATTCTGTATTACAATATGAACACTCTTAATTACAAAAGACATTTCAATACTGATGCCTAGTCAAGCTGTATCAAGACATTTATACTTATAGGAAAAAATCCTGAGAATTCTAGATTATTTACCAATATCAGTCTTCCAGTTATTCTAGGAAATTTCTGCATCTAAATTAGTAAACCTTGATTTAAATTAAAAGTTAAAATGTTGGGAGGTTTTCTTTTAAATGTGTAAATTAGTTTATCTTTGTCAATAATAGTAACACATTAATATTTATAAATTTATTTAATTTCATATAAAGTATAATGTGAAGAAAAATAATATACTTCCCTTGTTTTGAATTTATTTTTATGTTATTTTAAAGAGGATAAAACTAAACATAACAAAACAGAACAAAGCAGATCAGAAGTAAACAATATAGGTGACACAGATTTCAAAGCAAGACAACAGGAGATCTACAGTGTCTACCATAATGTCCCTTGTTTTCTTCTAAATAGTTGTCTGTATCTTCACACACAATGAATCCATACCCAAAAAATACTATAAAACTGGTCAAAACCAGACAATAGCAAAATCAACAATGGCTACCATAATGTCTCTTGTTCTTCATGAAGCTGTCCACACCTTCATGTATGTTGAAATTAAACAATAAAAAACAGACTAAAACCATTCTGAACAAAGAATAGAAGCATTACTGGATTTCACAGCATGGTGATAGAGAAACAGCAATGGGTACCATAATGTCTCTTTTTCTTCAAAGGAGCTGTTTATTTCATCACGCATAATATAATTGATTTTGGTAAACTGTTTAGGAGAAGTTCTAGACATGTATAAGCTTCCACAGGTACACTTATCATTTCTGCATTACAGGAAAAACAAAACAAAACAAAACAAAACAAAACAAGATTACTGAAAAAACATGAAACAAAAAAGACAAATAACAAGGCAAAGAGCCCAAAACAATGATGATATAGGTCTTCAAATAAGGTGGTATGAACTTAACTAGGATTGTTATTTTACATAATGATCTTCAAGAGTTCCTCAGATCACTAGACACAAACATGCAAAATTGATCCAACCTTATGAATGTTAACTTTTTTGTTCCAAGAACTTACAGAATTTGTAGTACAATCATCTTGCGGTCCTAAGTGTGTTTATACAAATTTAGATATTTTTCTTTTCCCTTCCTTTTTCTTTTTCCTACTTTTTTACCCTTTCACTGTATTTATTGAGGATTTTGAATCTTTTGTACTCTTACCATTTCTTGCACTAGGGAGACTATACGGTATTTACACATGTGAGTTCGATTTATTTCACTTATGAGTATGGTCTCAAGTTGCATCCATTTACTTACAAATATCTCAATGTGATCACTCTTTATAGCTGAGTAGTACTCCATTGCATAAAAATATCACATCTTTTTTATCCATTCCCCAGTTGATGGGCACTTAGGTTGTTACCAAGATCTGGCTATTACAAATTATGCTGCTATAAACATGGGTGCACATATATTACTGTGCTATGATGTTTTCAGTCCTTCTGTGAACATGCCCAGAAGTGGAATACCTGGGTCAAATGGGACTTCCAACCCTAGCTGTTTGAGGAACCTTCAGACTGACCTCCACAGTCGTTGCACCAGTCTGCACTCCCACCAACAGTGCAGAAGAGTTCCTTTTTCCTCACAGCCTCTCCAGCATTTGTTGTTGGTCATCTTTTTTATCCTGGCCATTCTTTCTGGAGTGAGATGGAATCTCATTATGGTTTTAATTTGCATTTATCTAATCTAACTAATAATGCTGAATAATTTTTCATGTATTTATTTGCCATTTGTATGTCTTTATCTGAGAACTGTGTATGCATCTCAGATGTCCATTTTTGGATTGGGTCTTTGAATTTTGGAAGTCTGATTTTTTTTAATCTTTTATATGATCTAGCCAGAGGTCCTTTGTCTGAGGGATAGTTCACTAAGATTTTCTAAAAATTTATGGGTTTCCCTTTTACTCTGTTGGAAATTTTTAAATATATACAAAAACTTTTTAGTAAGACAAGATCCCAATTATTGCTTCTAGGAAGTATTTCCAGTGCAGTATGATTTTTGTTCATAAATTCTCTACCTACCCCTATGTCTTCAAGATTTCTATCTACTTTGTCTTCCAGCATGTTTAGTGTTTCTGTTTTAATATTTAGATCTTTGATTCATTTTTATTTTAGTTTAGTACATGGTGATAGGCTTGGGTCTAGTTTTAGTTTTTGGCATATGGAGAGCCAGTTTTTCCTGCACTTATTATAGAGACTGTCTTTCTTCCAGTGAATGTGTTTAGCACTTTCATCAAAGATAAGGTGGCTGAGTGTGTTTGTAGTTGTATCTTCTAATCTATTCCTTTGATCTTCAGGTCTGTTTTGTTTCCAGGTCTGTTTTTATCCCAGTACCATGCTGATTTTATTACAGTAGCTTTGTAGTATAACTTCAAGTCAGGGATTGTGATGCCTCCTGCCTTGCCTTTGTTGCTCAGAATTGCCTTTGCTATCCTAAGTCTTTTCTGGCTCCACATGAATTTTAAGAATGATTTCTCTAGATCTGTGAGATATGCTAGTGGTATTTTGGTTGAGATTGCATTACTTTTGTATAACAATTTTGGGAGAATGGCCATTTTCACAATATTTGTTCTTCCTATCCATGAACAAGGAATGTCTTTCCATTTACTGAGATCCTCTTCAATTTCTTTCTTCAGGGCATTATAATTTTCACTTATTTTCAATTAATTTTCACTTTTACTTATTTTGCTAGATTGATTCCTAAGCATTTCATTTTTGGGAGATGCTATTGTGAAGAGTGTGGCTTCTCTTATTTCTCTCTCAGTGAGTTTTTTGTTTGTGTTTAGGAATGCTATTGATTTTTGAGTGTTGACTTTGTATCCAGCTACATTACTGAATTTATTTATTATACCTAGGAGTCTTTCAATGGAGTTTTCGGGGTCTTCTATGTAGAGTATCACGTCATCTGCAAACAATGATTATTTAACTTCTTCTTTTCTTATCCTTACTCTTTTTATTTCTCTCTCTTTCTAATTGCTCTGGCTAGTATTTCCAGCACTATATTGAACAGGAGTTGTGATAATGGACATTCCTGTCTTGTCCTTGATTTTAGGGTAAAGGCTTCCAGTGTTTGGCCACTTAATATGATGCTTGTTGTTGGTTTGTCATAGATGGCTTTTATCATATTGAGGTAAAGACCATCTATTACAATTTTATGTAAGGTTCCTATCATGAAGGAGTGTTGGACCTTATCAAAAGCTTTTTCTGCACCTATATAAATGATCTTGTGATTCTTATTTTTGGCTCTATTGATATGGTGGATTACATTTATTGATTTGCATGTGTTGAACCATCCCTGCATTCCTGGGATGAGTCCCACTTGGTTGTGGTGTATAATCTTCTTGATGATTTGCTGTATTTGTTTGTCAGTATTTTATTGAAAATTTTTGCATCTATGTTCATTAGGGAGATTGATCTTTGTTGGTTGGGTCTTTCATTGTTTTGATATTAGAGTAGTACTTGTTTCGAAGAATGAGTTAGGGAGAATTGCTTCACTTCTAATTTCATTGAAGAGTTTGAGGAGTGTCAGTATTAAGCCTTCTTTGAATTTCTTGTAGAGTTCTGCAGTGAATCCATCTGGACCTGGGCTTTTCTTTGTTGGTAAGGTTTTAATTACATTTTCAACTTCATTAATTAAAATTGGGTTAGTCAGCAGTTTTACATCTTCTTGATCCAGCTTTGGTAATTTATATGTTTCTAGGAATCTGTTTTTTCTGTGTTATCAGGCCTATGAGAGTAGAGGTTTTCAAAATAAGTATTGATGATCTTCTGCATTTCTACACAGTCTGTAGTGATTTCAGCCTTTTCATTCCTTATTGCATGAATTTGAGTTTTTTCTTTCCTTTTTTTAGAATAGGGTTGACTAGGGGCTTATCAAGTTTATTTATTCTTTCAAAGAACCAACTCTTTGATTCATTGCTTTTTTATATTGTTTTCTTAGTCTCTATTGCATTGTTTCCTGCTCTGATCTTTATAATTTTCTCCCTTCTTTTAGCTTTGGGCTTGACTTGCTCTTTTTTCCTAGATGTTTGGCATATAGCAACAGGTTGTTTATTTGTTGTTCATTCTATATTCTTGTTGTATGATGTAGCATATTTTCTCTGAGGACTGTTTTCATTGCATCCCACAGGTTCCGGCAAGTTGTAATTAAATTTTTATTTGCTTGCAGATATTGTTTAATTTCTTCTTTAATTTCCTCTGTGGCCCACTGATTGCTCAGGTGTGTATTATTCATTTTGCATGTTTTGTGAGGCTTTTGCAGTTTGTTTTGTCATTAATTGCTAGTTTCATAGCACTATGATCTGATAACATGCATTGGATAATTTCAATTCTTTTGCATTTACTTAAATGTGGTCTAGTATATGTTCTATTTTAGAGAATGTCTCATGTGCTGTTGAGAAGAATGTATATTCTGATGCTGCTGGATGTAACACTCTGTATATGTCTACCAAGTCCATTGGTTCACAAGTGTGATTCACTTCTGTTATTTCTTTGCTGATTTTCTGTCTAGTTGATCTGTCTCTTTGTGCCAATGGTTTGTTAAGGTGTTCTGTTATGTTATTGCTTGTTTGAATTTTCATTTCTGATAATATTTGTTTTCCATAGCTGGGTGCTCCTGAATTTGGGGCATATGTATTTAAGATTGTTATCTCTTACTCTCGAAGTTTTCCCCTAACTAGTATGTAGTGATCTTCTTTATTTTTTTGGATAATTATTGGTTTGAATTTCACATTGTCTGCAAACAGAATAGCTATCTCCACTTTTTTGGGGGTTCCTGTTGCATGAAGTACTGTTTTCTAACCTTTAACTTTCAGTCTATGAGTTTCCTTGTGGGTTAGATGGGGTTTCTTTTTTATTTTAAAGAGGGTAAAATCAAATACAACAAAACAGAAAAAAATGGAACACAAGAAAGCAATGTAAGAGATGTAAATTTCAAGGCAAGACAATCAGAGATCTTCACTATCTATCATATTGACTCTTCTTTTCTTCCAAATAGTTGTCCATATCTTTACATACAGAGAATTCACACAAAACAACATAGTATGGAACTGATCTGAACAGGATGAGGAAGGCATTTTAAGTCTTCAAGACCAGACAATGGGGAAGCCAACAATGGCTGTCATAGTGTCTCTCATTCTCTTCAAAACAGCTGTCCATACTTTCATGTACATTGAACTTAAACAAAACAAAATGGGCTAAAGTCACTCTGAACAAAGAATAATCATATTATTGGATTTCACATCATGGCACTACAGAATCAGCACTGGGTACTGTAGTGTCTCTTTTTCTTCAAAGTAGTTGTTCATTTCAGCATGCATTATATAATTGGTTTTCACAAACTGTTTATAAGTTCTACGTATGCACAAGTCTCTACATGTATATCTATCCTTTCTGTATTAGAGGGAAAAACAAAACAAAACAAAACAAAACAAATTCCTAAAAAATCATGAAATGAAAAAGTCATATAAAACTTCAATACAAGATGATATACAATGGTTACTATGATGTCTCAGCAGTATATAACAACATTAATAAAAACAAAACATTGGAGACATTATAAGACTTCAAAAGCAGGTTATAATCAAACCAGAGTGGGTATCCTAGTGAATCTTGTCATCTTCAGTATAGTTGCCTATACTCTTAGACTTGATACGATCAATCACAACAGATTTGAAAGAACCAGTCAGTACAAAACAGCAGTCTAACAAACAAGATTCAAATAAGACCAGTAATAACAAGACAGTGTAAGTTATACAGGGCTTCAGATTAAGTAACTAGGAAATTAAGGATGTTTACCATAATATATCCTGCTATTTTTGGGATAGTTGTCTGTGCCCTCAAATCTAGTGTAAGTAGACAAACTGGAACAGAATATAATCCATCTAAACAGAGTGGTGAGAATAATACAGATTTTAAATCTTGTTACCATATTAACAATATCCTTTGCCTTCCTTTTTTAGACAGTTCCTCTCCTTTCACTCCCAAAGGGTGCACTGCACATTTGGGGTCCCACTAACTCCTTCAGTTTTTAGATTGGGGGGAGCAATCTGCTATTTATCCTAACTGGTTCTGAGCCTTCTGACTCCTGGGCTTGATCTCAAGTTGTATTCGTTTACCTATGAAAGCCTCAAGGTTTTCCTTCATTATAGCTGTGTAGTTCTCTACTGCACGAAAGTATCCTGTCTTTTCAAACTATCTACAGGTGCTGGTCAAGTTGCCCCTATTTCTCTCTGGTTCCCTGCCACATAGAGCATTGTTTTCTCATCTTTGACTTTCTATTCATAAACCCTCTATCAGGTTAATTACATTTTCAATACAGAGCATCTCCATGGACCCTATCTCCTGATCTACTCTGCCTGTGTTTCTTTTTGTTAGTATTAGATGGGTTTCTTGTAGACAGCATATGGTTGTATGTTGTGTCTTGATCCATTCTGCCAGTCTGTTTCTTTAATTGGTGAAATGAGGCCATTTACATTAATGGTTATAACTGATATACATTGGTTTATTTTTTACATGCTATCTTTCCGCTGTTGCTTCTTTACCTTTCCACTCAGTTTAATTGTCTGCCTTGTTTAGTGTTTTTTCCTATATCTATCTAGAATGTCTTTCAGTATTCTTTGCAGGACTGGTTTGGTGGTCATGAAGTTCTGCAGCTCTTCTTTGTTGTGGAAGTATCTTATTTCTCCATCCATTTTGAAGGACAGTTTTGCAGGGTACATCAGTCTGGGTTGAAGTCATTCTCCTTTAGGATCTGACATACTTCACTCCATGCTCTTCTTGATTTCATTGTTTGTGTTGAGAACTCAGCTGTGCTTTTGATAGGTTTTCCTTTATAGGTTATCTGTCTTTTCTCTCTAACAGCTTTTAGGATTCTGTTCTTATGTTGGATTTCTGGAGTGTTGATTATTATATGTCTGGGTGTAGTTTTATTTTGATTATGGCCATTTGGAGTTCTATA
>PVJX010047479.1:0-11861 GCA_004027295.1 Dolichotis patagonum
TTTTTTTTGGTTTCCTGTTGCATGAAGTATTGTTTTCCATCCCTTGACTTTCAGTCTGTGAGTGTCCTTTTGGGTTAGATGGGTTTCTTGTAGACAGCATATGGTTGGATGTTGTTTCTTGATCCATTCTGCCAGTCTGTTTCTTTTGATTGGCGAGTTGAGGCCATTTACATTAATGGTTGTAACTGTTATATATTGCTTTATTGTTGACATGTTATCTTTCTGCTGTTGTGTCTTTAGCTTTCCATTCTGTTTAATTGTCTGCCTTGCTTGGTGGTTTTATCGAACCAGCCTATTTCTTATGGGGGGAGGAGGAGAAGTTCTTGGTTCTCTGCCCCTGAGCCTGTCGGCTGAGGCTGACGGTGAAGGTGATCTCTGGCTTCTCACTTCCTGGGCCATGCATGGTTTGCACAGCTTACCGGAAGGGCAAACTGCCTTCTTGGTGGGGTCCCCAGACTCAGCATGGCTTCTGCTGACTCATAAGGAAGGCGATCTGTCTTCTCTCTTCCTCAGCATTGTATTTAGAAGTATTTTTTAAAATTATTTTATTCAGCGTTTTTAGCTGTCATTAGTAGCAGCATTATTGAGAACATTGCAGGACTATTGTTAGATTTTTAATTTTGTTCATAGTGTGTGTTTTTCCTTTCTTAATTCTTTAGGCTACCCTCAGGGAAGGAACATGGTTCCTTCTGCATGTGGCCACCTGCCTTCCTGGACACAGTGGAATTCCTTGATCTGAATGGGGTCTGGGACTTCCATGCCTTTTCCCTGAGAGCTTTGAAGCTGCTTCCTTCAAAGCCTGCTGCAGCATCCAATGGCCGGGTCTCACTTGTCTGAAAGCTATAGCAGAACTAAGTTGATAACCTTCCCTTTGCTCATGGCCTGCCAGCTTAGGGAAATGAATCTGAGTCCCTTCTACCACTCACAGTCACTTTGTTCTGGCTTTCTTTGACAATATTTTTCTCCTTGTGCCCAGATAACAAGGGAGAAAGCATCCGTGTGTCCCTTCATCTCCTCTGGGGAGGCCAGCTTGGAGCTCAGACAGGAAGAGCAAAGGGAGCATGCTCTGTGGGTCAGGGCTGCCCATAAGCTCTAGGCCTCAGGTTCCACCTACAGACTCTGTGGCTGCCCTGGAAACGGTCTCCTGTACCTCATTTCTGTATGATTGCGGATCGTGTCTGACTGGGTCTGGCTCTGGAGAAGCCGAGAGAGCCGCCTGGGCAACTTCCCTGCCCCGCTAGGAAGCCTCTGCTAATTATCACCTCCAAGAAACAGAATCAGAGGCAGAAATTCAGTAATTCTCAAGGGGTTGAGAAGGAAATAATTCCCTTAAGAAAGTTTACCAGAAGTTTTTCTAGTTACCACCCACCTCACCCCACATAAGTGAGCCAGTTCTTCTGGTCCCACTGATCTGGAACTGCACTCTTTAAGAAGGTGAGCCAGCCACCTGGTTATTGCACTTTTGAGATGTGGCTCCTAAAATATTCACTGGATTTTAAAGGTTTAATACCAAAAAAAGAACATAATAAGTTGGTAATTCTTATATCAAGTATATATTGAAATGATGTTAGATAGATTGAATGGAATACAATATTAACCACTTAGCAGTCCAATTATTTAAATATAGGATGACCAAAAATTGCATTTTTTCATTAATTTTTATATCAGGAAATATAAAACAATTTTATCAAATTTATTCAAAACAAGAATTAACCTGTTGGCAGAGCATGATGGTGCACACCTGTAGCACTCAGGGAGCTGAGGCAGAAGGATTGCTGCATTTGAGGCCAACGTGAGTTACAAAGTGAGTTCAAGGCCAGCCTTAAGTGCATAGTGAAACCCTGTCTCAAAAAGACCAAAAAACAAAAAAAGCAATTCAACTGGTTGAAACGAGACCTGCCCAAGTGACACTTGGGATAGTTGGTACTTAAACACGCTGCCAAGTATGTTAATAGTAAGTCATCAAAATTAATTTCACCTCATTTTAAACATATGGCTGCAAGGGTTACTTATGGATTGTATTTGTTGCTCGCTTTATCTTTTTGGCAGCATTAACCTAAAAGATAATTTATTCCGTGTGTGTGTGTGTACATACACGTGCAGGTGTGTTTGTGTTTACACATATGTGACAATTATATAAACTGTAGTTCTGCCTGCTTGCAGCCTCTCCTTGTCAGATGATTTGTCACACATCATTCATCCCCATGGAGGTTTTCCCGTGGTGCCCACAGCTCCTGATCCTAAGCAAATAGGAAAAACAAAATTTTTTTTAAAAAGGAAAAAAAATGAGATTTCTAGGGAGCCATGTAGTTAGCAATAACTTCATTGGCCTGGTCATGCTGTCTTTTCTGAAGCTTTATTTTGCTTTTTAGAAGCTAGCAAGTTCTCCCTGGTGTGTTTTCTTGTTTCAGCTGCTGTAAAGAACCACTGGCCAGAAAGTAATACTGAACCCCACACCGATGACATCACCTTTGATCAGAATCCAGAGGACTTTCCAACAGTGGGATCAAAAGAGGGTACTTCGGTTCAGACCTCCAAAATGAGCCACACTTCTTCGGAAGCTCCAGAAAACCTTGCTCTCCTAATTGAAAAAGCAAGTGCTGAAGGGAGGAAGGAGTCTTCGAGTAGAACAGATTTCACTCTTTCCCCTACTGAGCACTCACCTGAGAGTGTGAGAGTGCTGACTTCCCAGGGCAGCACCTTTTGTGAGTTTGTGATGATGCTTACTTTATTCATGTTTAAACAGTTTGGAAAACATTTCTGCCTCACTCCTCCCTCTCCCAGTCCCAACTAACTATGCCCATCCAGAGGTCCTGGGCTGGGGTGGATCAGATTTGCGAGTTAAGCCCAATCTGTGAGATGCATAAGGACAGATCAGAAAAGGGTGCAGATTTGTCAAGCGGCCTGGTCTCTCCCATGGCACCTACATTCCATAGCAGTCTGAATCCAAACTTCATCCCACCCTCAGGGATTCTGCCGTGTACTCCAGTCTCAGAAGCACAGGTCTGCTAGGATGCACGCATGGGAAAGACGGCCCGGCTGTCTTTTGTTTATGTTGATTGTATTAATGTGGTTTTGTGTTGATGTGCTTCACACAGTTGTTCCTCTTCCAAATTACCCAGCTTTGAGGTTTGCTATTTTTAACAAAGGATTTTAAGAAGGGGCTGGGCATGATGGTGAGACTTAACTGAGAAAGGCACTGGCAGTTAATAGGTACTCACTACATACCAAGATATGTTTTCTCAGTCCTTACAAAAAGTCAGTTCTTTTACCCTCATTTTAGGAATTTAAAAACTGAAGCTCAAAGTTAACCCAACATGTGAAGGTCAAAGAATGCACATGTTTCAGGGCTAGGATTGGAGCCTAAATCTGAATACTTCCAGTGGGAGGGGTGGCTGAGGAGTGAGATGCCCAATGTGAAAGAAGGCAGAGGAGAAGCAATTTTGGCCTCTTTCAGGGTAGCAGGCCCAGCATCCTCTGTGGGGGTGAATGTAAGTTGTGCACAGAGCAGAGAGTAGGATACTGGTGTGCATAGGTTAGGGACAATCACAATCACTTTGCAGACCAGACACTTTATACTTGGTGTGGTGGGATAAGTCGCTGAAGGGCTTTGCACAGTGGAGTAATACTGTTAAAGACAACGTAAGGAGGAATCATCTGTCAGGCATACCCAAAATATATGATGGGAGTTGGAGAAATGGGGGAACCTGCACTGAGGGGAACCACCCAGGTAGACACAAATCTAGACACCAGGTATTGACCTGTCGGCCACAGGGTGCAGAGGAAGAGGGGTTCATAAAGACTCCAACAAAGGAAAGTTTGTGAGGGCCTCAAAGTAGGGGATGAAAGTGTCAAAAGTGATTCCACAGCTTTACACCTGAGTGACAGGAAGTCTGACTGGGGGCACGAACATCTGTAAAAAAAAAAAAAAAAAAAAAAAAAAGAAAATATTTTGTGTCCCAATTATGAATGGTAGCGTGACACTGCCTGGTTTTGTTTTGTTTTGTTTTGTTTGGTCATTCACATACTGGAAATTCTGTTTATGCTGAATTCCAGTAAATTCTGGAACCATCTTTGTGGAATATGAGAGGTGATGAGTTATGATAGCACTGATCTCTAAGTCCATACTGTCTGATATTTGGCTTTAGTCTCCCCCACTGCTGATAATTTTGCTCCCAGAACAAACTATTTTTATGAATTCAAGAAGTAATCTTTGAGGGCCAGGTATATAGCTCAGTGGTACAGTGCCTGCCTGGCAAGTGCAAGGTCCTAAGTTTGATTTCTGGCACAAAAAAGAAAAGAAAAAAGAAAGAAAGAATCTCTGTCTTGGTTTTGGTTTATGGTCTCTTGTTCAGGAGTTCATTTTCCAGAGAACAACTCCTGTTTTCCTTTTATATCTGTATATTTTGTATAAGTCAGATTTCACCCACTAAAAGATTATTCAGACATTTAGAAGTCTGCCAGTAGAATTTTAATTGTTGTTGTTTTTACTTGTTCAGCCTTAGAAAGGCTTCACTTGCCATCTAACAGTTCTGAGTCAAAAGGAAGAATTGCCTCTTCTCCCATGGAGAGCAGAACAGCCCCGGGCATCCTGGAGGTGGAGGGTCTCCCAGGAGAAGTGATGGTGCACACTCAAGTGTCAGACACTTCAGTTTTGAGTCAGTCCCCACTTCCAGCTTTGGAGCCAGGAGAGTCAACCATGCTGTCTGTGAAAAGAAATTCCTCAAGACCACAGCACTCTACGTTTCATTTCTCCAGGACACCAGCTTACTCTTCTTCTTCAGATGATTCTCCATGTGAGTATTCCTGTCCCCAGATTACCCCTCCAAAGTCATTCAGAACAGCCATAATTAGGCGTGTGTAGATAGCTAATTAAATACCTGTAAAAAGGGCCTAAAATGAAAAAAAAAACAGTCCCAAATACCATACCTCTATTGCCAAGTATTTGGGGTAGAAGTACAACCTACACAGTTTATCTCAGTATTGAAGTACCTGTTGAAAATGTTTTCTTTAACCATATAACGAAGAAGGTAATAGTTGGCCTACCTCCCTCTCTCTTCTCCTCCCTTTATCCACTAACCTATGAGGACTAAGTGTAAAATGGTGTGTATTCTTACAGAAGAGGCCACAGGTTAGGGTACATCTTAGTTACTTTCTTGGTGCTGGGTCAAAATGCCCAACACCCACAAGTTACAGGAGGACAAGTTTATTTAGCTCACAGTTTGTAGAGATTTCAGTCCACAGTTGGCTGGCTCCAAGGCAGGGTGGCACAACAGAGAGGACGGGCAGAGGAGAAATAGTGACATGAAGGCAGAAAGCAGCACAACTTCCTCCTCCTTTCCCTTTTGATTTCATCCAGCCTACATACAAGCCTTTTGGTCAGGCTTCCCTCTTCAGTAAATCCATCACCCACACCCAGAACTACGCGGAACCCATCAGAGAACCAATCCAGTACCACACCCCTGTGATCCAGTCACATCCCAAAGCCCTATCTGTGAGCGCATGAAGCTTTGGGGTGATGTCTAGATATAAACTATAACAAAGTGCTTTTGTGAAATGGTGAGCCGTGTATCATTTATTTCTTAATTTTTGCAAAAACACTTTCTTTGATGGCAAAGAAAAGTGGAGGTGTTTGCAGTTCATGATGTTAGTCACTGGCTGTGGAGTACTCTATCCTCTCTACTATTGCTCTTCCCACTTATCAGTTAAGTCCTAACTCAGGGATTCCCTTTCCATGAGCCTTTCTTCATTCCTCTGTGTGGAGGACCACCTACACGACTATCCTTGAACAAAGAGCCTTTGTTCCAATGAACCTTCATCCTGGCTGGACTTAGGATCCCTTGGCCCCCATAACTCTAAATATGTCTTAGTGTCTTTATTCTCACTGTTGCACTGAAAGTGATAGATTGGAATTAACTCGATGAAATTCCAATAACTTTTCCATGAGATTACAAATATCAACTTCCCAGATGACACGAGCTCCAGGAAAGGCTGTCTGCACCACTGGTCTTCTGTGCTAAACGTCTTGTCGTACCAAGTCACTCATCAGATTGGGGTGCATACCTGCCTAGAGACTGTACTCCCTTGAGTACACCAGTAAGTCTGTTACTTACTCTAGGTTCCCCACTGCCTGCAAACAAGGCAGTCCATAAGAAATGGGAAGTAGCACATACCCACATCCCTGCACAGGGTACATGCTGTAAACAGAATGCTGGAAACTGCCCCTCCTCAGTGTTACTCAGTCTCTGCTGCTCCTTTTCATCCTTGGGCCCTAGGGCACAGGACAGAGGGTTGGAGGTATTCTTGGGAAACTGAAGTTAGGTTGCTTCAGAAATTACCATTTCAAACTACTTATAGGTCAGAGGTTTTCAGAAATACTTTGCAAGAGTAGGAGTTTGGGTTTATGTCATCAAAGCAAAAACTGAATTGTAATGCCTAATTAAAGCAGCCAGCTCCTCTTCCATACTCTTGACATGCAGTTTCTTGCTGACTGAGTATGGATATAATTTATGATTCATGTTTTTAGGGGACTACTTTTCAAGATTATTCATAAACACTGGTTGGACTGGATAAAGCTATGATCCTTTGTAGCTCCAAAGTTCTGGTGGTTCATTGCTTTACAACCAACTTTACTAAATGGTGGAAAGGAAGCATTTTCTAGGATGCTTTTTATTTTGGTCAGGATCATTTAAATATTAATAATTTAAATTGATATATTTGAAAATCAGCCCATGTTTTTAACTTTACTGGACTCATTTCTATTCACGTATACTTTTTCAAAATAACAACAAAACTTGACCCTTAAATTCTTTGAGTATATGTCCTTCTAGAACCTTATGGTTCTACTTTTTGGAGAGTTCTGCTCTTTGATATTCCTGTAGTCTTTTACTGAGACTTTGACTTCTTTAGTGAACTATGCATTCTGTTTTATGTAAAGTCTGATCGTCCTCTTAGATGCTGAAGAGGGCGTTGGGGTGGACATATGCACAAAAATCTAAAGCCAGAGAAAAAACAAAGTTCAGATTTATTTTTAAGGCTTGTTTAGCACCTGCCAACCTACCAAAAACAGGTGTGTATACCTCCTGGCTCCCTGAATGGAAATTTGAGAGTTTATTCTCCCTTTCTGATTGCATAATAAAGAAGCTGCAAGCAGCTGGGCCAGACTGCAGAGGGAGAGCCTGCAGGACCTGCCAAGACTGAGCTGGAGTTGGCCGGCCCGACTGGCCAGCTGTACAAAAAGAGGCAAAGGAATGTGATGGAGGCCTGTGCCACTCCATCCTCTAGTAAAATGCCCAGCATTCAGACTCATCAGATCAGTGATGTTCCTCCTTAGGGGGGCACAAGGATGATGAGCTAGGAGCCTGGCACAGTGAGGATGGGGCTCCTCGCTGAAAATACGGAGGGCTCAGACCTGCTGAGCTGAAAGAGCCCTGCTAGTTTCAGCATGTGATGTCCACACACATGCTTTGTAGTCTGGGCTCCCTCCTCTGCCTTCCTCTTCACGGAAACACGTGTGCAGCACCTCTTCTGAGGCTGAGACACCCAGGAGTTATTTCTCCTGAAAATAAATTGTCTGTTTTACAGTGTTAAGACTGGCATAGGACCAGGAAGCAGAATTAGAAGATTTAAAAGATATTGGAAGCCATTTGAAATCACTTTCCTGTTGCCTTACATTTATTGCTGCTTTATATCTTTCTATACTTTGCTTATTTTCTGCAATGGTCATGTACTATTTGATCACTGGAGGAAAAGTAAACAGAGTAACGGGGTGGAGGAGCTGTTTTCAAGGTGGAAAGAGACGTGTGTGTTGAATTGTGTGAGGTGGCTACAATTGAGCACTAAATTTAGAATAAGCTTCCTGAAAGCTAGGGCACAAAGGGAAACTGGGTGGGGTGAGCGATTGCTCAGATAAAGCATACAATTTAATCTACAGCCATAAATGTTTTGGGACCAGTAAAATCTAAAAAAGTATTATTTATATAAGGAATGTTGAGGACCCTAATGGAAAATGCTTTGTTACTATTTTGTGGAAATTGTGCTGGTATTCTTTAAAAGATGATATTTTCTATAGATTTTCAATAGGAGCTGAGGGTGTAATAATAGACCTGAACTTATAAAAGTATTTCTGTGGATAGTAGAACTAATGTGGTCCAGGTAAATTGCTTTGCGGTGATTTCATTTTGAAAAGGGAGAGGGCATAAATAACTCAGGGGATTTTAGATTTAGTCCATCTTTCTCAAATATCAGCTGCTTCAGCTATACTTTGGGTACGTTTAGATAATAGTCAAATTTAAGGTTAAGCACTGATGCTTACCTGAGGCCCTAGGATTTTACATTGTGATTGGAGAGTGGTACACACACTTTTTTACATACTTTCACCAAAAGTATGCATTCTTTCTATCTTTAGTTACAAAGACTAGGAACTTGGCTTGTGTCTGCGCTCAATGGATTATTTTTCCATATGTGAATGGCTGCTTCAGAGGTAGAAGTGAGCAAGGAAGGGCAATTGTTAAATAATAATAATGCTCATCACTTGATTTATTTTTTTTAATTTTATTTTATTTTAAAAGGGGAGTAAAATTAAACACAACAAAACAGAACAGAATGGGACATAAGAAGGCATAAATTTCAAAGCTAGACAACCAGAGATCGTCACTATCTGTCATATTGTCTCTTGTTTTCTCCCACAAATGGTTGTCCTTATCTTTGCATATGGAGAGCTCATACTAAATAACATAGCCAATCTTTTCACAAGATGTGGAGTTCACTGGCTCCCACTTGCTAGACGAGGGAGGGGGAGAGGGGGACACGGGAAGGGGGACAGGACACATGAGATATCTGATTCTCAGCCCACACGCAGGCAGGATCACAGTCGCCCCCCAGAGATGGGAAGAGTTCCTTGTTCTCCTGGCACCCCAAGTCAACCACACAGTGCAGGTCCCGATGTGCCAGGGTCTCTCTCCTTCAGGCTGCCAAAAGTCTGCCACCCTCTCAGCTGCCCCCCCAGAGAGAGGAGGAGTTTCTTGTTCTCCCGGCACCCCGACCCGAGTCCACCGCACTGTGCAGGTCCTGATGCGCTAGGGTCTCTCTCCTTCGGGCCGCTGAAAGTCTCCCACACTCTCAGCTGCACCCCCAGAGAGAAGAGGAGTTCCTTGTTCTCCTGGCACCCTGAGTCAACTGCACTGTGCAGGTCCCGATGCTCCAGAGTCTCTCTCCTTCGGGCTCCCGAAAGTCTGCCACACTCTCAGCCGCCCCCCAGAGAGGGGAGGAGTTCCTTGTTCTCCAGGCACCCCGAGTCAACCACATGGTGCAGGTCCCCATGCACTAGGGTCTCTCTCCTTTGGGCTGCCAAAAGTCTGCCACACTCATAGCTGCTCCCCAGAGAGGGGAGGAGCTCCTTGTTCTCCTGGCACCCCACCGCATGGTGCAGGTCCCGAGGCGCCAGGCTCTCTCCCCTGCAGGACCCCTAAAGTCCGCCATACTTACCTGCTATTTCTTTTTGATGAATTGACAATTCCATTTCCAAAGTTCTGAAATGGCCAACAGACCACAGAAAGAATTCTCTTCAGGCTCCTGTTTGAAACCAGCAGCTACAGAAATCTGCTGGCCTTGCTTCAGGGCCACTCATCACTTGATTTAAAATGTGGTAAAGTTCTAGATTTATTTAGCAAGTGCTTATTTAGTAATATTAGTAGTGATTGTAGATTAATTTGACCAAGTGTTCCCTCTTTTTATTATAAAGCACTAACTCCTCAGCAGTATTCACATACATTTTCTTTCTTTACTGTGAGGATTAAATGTAACTCATACCTAAAGTACTTAGCACATCACTTGGTATATCATAATTGGCCAAGTAATGATAGCTTTTTATGATGATGCAGGTCAGGGAAAACATAGCCATTTTCTTCTTGTGATTTAGCATTTGTGACTTTTGTGGTTTATTTTTTGGCCACTTGTTAAAAACCACCAAAACGGACATGCTGAGGCTGAATCCGGCATAATCACCACTGTGTTTTGGGAGAACATTACATGTATAAAATAATGCAGTTTATGAAGACTAAAGCAGTATGGAGCCAGGCTTTAAAACTACCAGCACTCTGGAATACTGCAGTGTGAGGATTGCAAGGTCAAGCCCAGCCTGGACAAATTAGTGAGACTGTGTCTCAAAATAAAAAATAAGTAAAAAGGGCTAGAGATGTAGCTAAGTACAAAGGCCCTGAGTTCAATTCTTCATGCCAGTTTGAAGCATATCTATGCTTTTCTTTTTTATACTGAAGTGCTTTTTGTTTAACTTTTATTTTCAAGTAGGTAGGGTTGGGTTTGGGTTAGCTGTGACTATTTTTATGTCTGAGTCTTTTTATTCCTTTATTTCAGTTACTATTTTTATAGATTCCATGCATAGTCATTTTATCATTCTGGCAGCAACTAGAACTGGAAGCTGTGTTTTAGAGATAGTGGGGGCTATGGGTTTTCTCTTGTTGTTGTCATTGTTGTTTGTCTTTTGTTGGTACTAAGGACAGAATCCAGATCCTTTGCCGTGAGCTATATACCCAGTCCCTTTTTAAATTTTTTATTTTGAGATGAAGTCTGGCTAAGTCATTAAGTTGCCCAGGCTGGACCTGAACTCAGTGTCCTTCTGCCTCAGCCTCTCAGAATGTTGGGATTATGGGTAAGTGCAACCATTCCTGGCCAGGGACTATGAGTTTATATGAGAGTAAGAGGAACCTTGTGTCTCCTGTGCTTTCTCTTTCTCTCCCACTAGATCTAAAATTTATTTGTGCTTTTGGTCACAACTGCAATGAGACTGCTTTTTAAGGAACTATTTATAATGACAACTTCCTTTTCCCTTTTCTGTGTCATAATTCACAGCTCAAAGCCTTTCACTATATCAATTTAGAGTACTTTTATAGTTACCTAGCTTTTTTAAAAGGCCCTTGCTTCTTGCCTGCCATATTGCTTCCTGCTCACCACACTTTCCTGCACTTTATTCCTGTTTGGAACGAGGATTTCTTTTTCAGTGCTGGGTACTGAATGCAGGGCCTCACATGTACTAAGCAAATGCTCTACCGCTGATCCTTGAAATTACCATTTTAATGTACCCTTTTGGAGGTTGGCTCTCAGGATACCCTTTGGAAAGGTCTTTGTAGAAGGGAGCCACCTGCAAGTCAATAATGTGGAAGTGGACTATATACACATTATGACCAATTGCATATAATTCAATTCATGAGTTGTTGTTTTTTTTTTTTTTTTTTTTGACAATTACCCAATGACTGCTATCCATTGATGGGGGGAAAAATTGTTCTCAGGATGGAGTTCTTGATGTCCTAGGGGACTCCTTGGTATAGTATGTTGGTGAGAACTGATTCCTAAAATTTAATGAGACTCAGTAATTATAATAACAAAGTCTGTATACTTTTGGGTAGATATAAACAAAAGTTGTACAGTGATAAGAAGTACCTCTTGCTGGTTAGTTCTGTTACTTTTTTTTTTAAATAATTTTATTTAAAGAGGAAAAAAAACAGAATAAAGGGTAGTGACAATACAGTATTCCAAGGAAAAAAGAAAAAAACAACAACAAAAAAAACCTAAGAAATTATTACTTGACAAATTACATAGTGACTTCTTGGAAATAGTTGTTCAAATTACAAAGTTAAAACATATAAAGTAGACATTCAAACAGTGAGACTGTTAACAGCTCTGCTCCACGATCTGACAAAAACAGCAATATGGTCATCCATCTTACCCACTCAAATATACATGCAGTTATATCAAAAGGGTAAAATTAAACACAATAAAACAGAGCAAAGCAGATCACAAGAAAGCAATGTAAGAGACAAAAATTTCAAAACTAGACAATCGGA
>PVJX010047480.1:0-11847 GCA_004027295.1 Dolichotis patagonum
CCCCCCTGGGGTGGCCGCGGCTTGCCAGACCACAGTCACTCTCCAGGGCGGCAGGCTGCTTACTGGTTGACTCGGCGCCCTAAGTTCCAGCATGGTGTGGATCTCAGGAGACGCTCTTGCTTCTTGTTTCCCCGCCCTGGGGTGGCCGCGGCTATAATGCTTATTTTATTAAAAGAAAAAAAAAAGCACCTGCCTAAGAAGTGCAAGGTCCTCAGTTTGATCCCTAGTACCCACCAAAAAAAATCATTAAAGCATTAATAAAAATCAATCAGGATCATGACAAGAAAATCAAACTGGGTGAAAATATCTGCAAAATATGTATTCAATAAAGGACCCAACTATACCAAGAACTCTATTTATTTATTTTTATTTTAAGGAGAATAAAGCCCAATAATACAAAACAGAATAGAGCCAATCAAACAAAGCAGTGAAAGTGGTACATAACTTCAAAACAGAACAATAGGTCATCAACAACGGCTACCATAATATATCTTGTTATCTTCACAATAGTTGTCCATTTCCTCAGACATAGTAAAATCAAATAAAACAAAACAGAATAAAACCAATCAAATCAGAGCATTGAATACAACAAAGCAATAAATCAGAACAAAACAAAACAACGAGAATAATATTGAATTTTAAAAACAGTAAAATCCCCCATTTTGGAAGGAAATCCCCCATGTTGGCTATGTTGTGTACTGTCATTCTCCTAACAGACGCTTAGACTACTGGCTTTAGTGCTGCAAAGTCAATCAAACAATACAAGCCTTTAGTTGTTGTTTTTTGGTTTTTTTTTTCTAACCTCAGTTGCTATCAACTCAGCCTGTCCTCCAAACACCAAGCATTCTTAAAATTTAGTAATAATGAAATGAGCAATTCAATTAAGTTTGTTGCAAGATCTTATCTCTTCATTTTATTGGGGACAAGAAGTTGCCAGGTATTTGGTCTTGCTTGTGGTTCTTTGACACTGGCCTATAGTATTGTTTATGACCCTTAGGAAATCTCTGTTTTGGTATACCAGGAAGAACAATTGCTTAGGAAGAAAAATTGATTGGAACAATTATGTCACGTTGGCTAATAGTACGATCAGCAATAACAACAGCATCAAATGCAACCTAGAAAATAAACTGCAATCTCAACACTCAGAAGGCTCAGGCAGGAGGACTGCTGTGAATTTGAGACCAGCCTGGGCTACAAAGTGAGTTAAAGGCCAGCCTGAACTGCATAGTGAGATCTTGTCTCAAAAAACAAACAAACAAAAGAAAATAAAAAACTGTGGTAACTATTGATTTGCTACCTTTAACCGTATGAACTAGATTTGTGGCTGTATATCAAACTCTAAAATGAACCAGGGCTGGGGTTTTAGCTCAGTAGCACAAGTACCTGCCTGCCAAGTGTGAAATCATGAGTTTGATCCCAGGTACCAACCCCCCCCCCAAAAAAAACCTAAGTAAAATGAAAAATTGTATACAGTAGGTAAACTCTCAATATGGCAATTTTATCCTCAGGGGAATTTTTTTTTTTTTGTATCAGGGATGGAACTCACGACCTCACACTTGCCAGGCGGGAGCTTATACCACTGAGCTAAATCCCCAGCCAGGGAGAAAATTTTTAAAAGGAACAAGGGGAAAAATAGAGAAATAGAAGAAAAGGAAGAGATTAGAAGCATGGCTGGGGGACAAAGAAAGATTATGCTAACTTTGGGATACTGGTGAGGAAGACAGGAGGACAAGAGGGAAGGAAGAAAGAAAAATAAGAACAGAACAAAACAACAACAAAGAAACTAGAAACCATGTTCACATTCATATAAAAAAAAAGAGCAAATGAGAAAAAGCAAAACAGAAAGGAAAATTAGGAAGGAAATAAGAAAAAAATGTCTACTTCGAGGCAGGTCTCTACTGTCACCGGTAGATAACATGGGCATACAGAGTCCACATCTGCGCTGATTAATCCCAGCAAGCCAGCTGTAGCTCTACAGTGGGGCAGTGGATAATCCCAGCAAGCCTGCACCTTCAGTACCACTGCAGTTCAGCCTGGTTTCTGGCTGTGAGACTGGAACCCAGTTTGTTCAGCCTGTAACATGCCCCGTGCCTCCTGCCGACTTGAACTCAGTCCTGCCTCATTCCCACACTGGGAGCCTCTAGACCGAGCTCGCCCAGCTGCTCTGAATCCTGAGCTCAGCTGGCCTCTCGCCAAGATGGCTACCAGTCAATCTCCCTCTCCTGGGGGCGTCTGCTGTGTCCACTGCTCTGTCCCAGCAGTGCATTTCTCCATGGAGGCCCCTGAGGTCACCAGCTGTCACTGCGAGTCTGCACGGTGTGTGTGTAGGGGCGGGGTTTGAGTCGCCTCTCCCACAGTGAGTCTGGGCTCAGGGCGGCAGCACTGCCTGCCACCTCCTTCTTCTTTGTTGAAGTCTCTCTCTTCACTCTCTCCAAGGACTTTGATTCTCACTTTGTACCTTTCTTGGGTCCCAGAAACCCATTTCCCTCTTTCTCCGCCTTATATTGTTATATTCCACCATCTGGACACCAAATCTCAGAGAGGCTTTCTTTACTGCTCCACTATCTCCCTGGAAGCCAATGAATTCCATTAAAGCATGATCAAAAGATCTGTACAGACATCTCATCAAAGAAGATAAATAGGTGGCAAATAAGGATTTGGAAAGATACAAAAACCTGCACAAGCAGGTTTCTAGTGGCTTTAATCCTAAATGCCAAAATTAAGACATTCTTTGGCAGTCAAACAGATAAGTAAACTCTGACACACCTGACGAATGGATTGTTTTTAAGCATTAAAAAGAAATGAGCTATGAACCGTGAAAAGACATGGAGGAATTTAAAGTGTGTATTATTAAAATGTGAGAGAAGCCAATCTGAAAAGGCTACATAGCGTATGATTCTACAGAAAGGAAACTATGGAGACCTTAAAAAGGTTGGAGGGTTTCAGGGAGAGGAAGAGAAGAAGACTAGGCAGAATGTAGAGGGTTGGGAGAACAGTGAGACTGCTCTATGTGACACTTTCATGGTGGACACATTCGTGCAAACCAAGGAATGTATGCCAAGAGTGAGTGCTAATGTACATGTGGGCTCTGGACGATAGTGATATGTCAGTGTAGACGCACCATTAACCCCTGTGGGAGGTCAGTAAGGAGGGAGGCACCGCAAGTGTGCAGGCAAGGAGAATTGCCATGAACCTAAAACTGCTCTTTGAAAAAATGCTGCTGCAGCCCAAATGTCCATCAGCTGATGAATGGAAAAGAAGACGTGTTTTTTATGTGCAATGTATATACCATCGTAGCCCAATTGACATGTTTTGAAATTTTGTTGTAGTTTTTTCTTTCTTCTTCTCCTTCTCCTTCTCCTTCTCCTCCTTCTTCTTCTTCTTTTTTCTTTTTATCTTTGAAATGAAATGGATTTGGGGGGGAGTGTTTTTTTATACAGCGGAGTACTACTGTGCTCCAAAGAAGGATAAGCTTGAGACATTGCTAGTTAAATGGGTTCACCTTGAGATTATACTGTTAAGTGAAATAAATCAGGCACATATGTTTAAATACTGCATTATTTCTCTAGTATGAGAAATTGAAAGTGTAAGTGAGGACCAAAATATATAACAGATGTTGGAAAATGGGAAGAAAATGTTCAAAACAGGAAAACAAGAGAGGGAGGTGGGGAAAAGAAAGAAGAGACAAGAAAAAAGGATATAAAGAAAAAATAGAAACAAACTTTTGTAAATAAAGAGGGAAGGGGGTTGAAGGGAGGGGAGAGAAACAGGAAAAAAAGAAACACCAAGATACATCACGTACAGGTACAAATTCCTTATGATAAATGTGACCATTATGTACATCTAAAATATACCAATAAAATTTTAAAATGCCTAACTAAATTGTATTGCGAACAAGACATAAAGGCACACACCTGTTATCCCAGCCTGGGCAACTTAGTAACTTAGCAAGACCTGTCTCAAAATAAAAAATAAAAAATGGGGCCAGGGATTTAGCTCAGTGGCATAAGTACCTGCCTGGCAAGCACGTGGTCATGAGTTTGATAAAAAATAAAAAAGGGGCTGAGAATACAGTTTAGTGCAAAGGCCCTGGGTTCGATCTCCAGCACACACACACGGGCTATGGCTCTGGCTCTCTTACTCTTTTGCCTTCAGCATGAGATGACACAGCAAGAGGGCCCTCACCAGGTGCCAGCATCTTGACAGTGGACTTCCCAGCCTCCAGAACTGTCCCAGGCACAGGGAATTCAAAGACACTTGACCTTGTCCCATAAGAACATGGAACCATGTGGGCCAGGAGGACCAAGATGCCAAGCTGTGCCCTCCTGTGAACCAGCCAGCACATTGGCCAGAGGAAGAACCCCCTCCCCATAAGCAACTGGCTGATTCGGAAGAACACAGGCTGAGATGATAGCAAGTGAGGTAAAAACAAAAAAACAACTTAGGGCTTGATTTGTTTGATTGCAGGCCTAAAGCCTGTAGTCTGAGCATCTATTTAGAGGATAACAATACTCAATATAGCAACTATGGGGGATTTCCTTCTGTTTTGTTTTTGAAACCTAATATTGTTTTCACTGTTTTGTTTTGTTACGTTTTATTGTTTTGTTTTGTTCCCTTCAAAAGAAATTTTAAAAAAGAAGCTCATTCCCTGGTTGAAGGAACAATGATCTCAATATAGTCTGAGAGTTTCCTAACTCTCAGACATGAGGCATGGAAGTTACAACTAAACACCTGGACACTATACACAAAACACTGCATGTTAAACATGCATAAACAAACAAAAGAAGGCTCTGAGGGATGCGGATAGAAACGCAGACCATCTAAGAACCCGCCTGGTGGCCCTGTGGAGAGGCTACAGAGAGACGCTCCTGCTGGTTCCAGGCAACTGCAGCATCGCCTGCGGGTCACATGAAGGAACGAATTCTGAGGTGACTTCACACCTCAGGCACCAAGCTGCCCAGCTGCTGCCAGGAGGAATGGAGACAAACCGTTCCCATGAAGCCCTGCCCAGTTGGAGATCTGTGAGCAAAACAGTTTATGGCACAGCAATGGCTTGTGATGTAACCGCAGAAACCCAAAACTTTTTCATGGCTGTGTGTTCTTGTGGGAGGACGTTGGACAAACTTTTTTTTTCTAGGGCTTGTTTTTCTCAGTGTAAAATGGAGTGATAATAACTTATGTCATGGAAACTATGTGAATTTGAGATAATGCACACAATGTGTGCTCCTTGTGGTGGTCATCAATGCTATTTAATATGAATAAATAGGGCTGGGAATATAGCTCAGTGGCACAGCACCTATCTGGCAAGCACAAGGTCCTGAATTCAATTCCTGCTACTAAAAAATAATAAAAATAATAAAATAATAATAATAATAAATAAAATTAATAATAATATAATAATAAAATAAATAATAATAATAATAATAAAGACTATTGAGTTTTAAAAATTGATATAAGAAAACAAGCAGCTAGATACAGTGGCACATGCCTATAATCCTAGCTAATCAAGAGGCTGAGACAGGGGCTGGGGATTTAGCTCAGCGGCATAAGCGCCTGCCTTGCAAGCAGGCAGTCGTGAGTTCGATCCCTGGTACCGATAAAAAAAAAAAAAAAAAAAAGAGGCTGAGACAGAAGGATCAAAAGTTTGAGACCAGCCTGGGCAATTTAGCAATACTTTGTCTCAAAAAAAAATTTTTTTTGTCTCAAAATTTTTAAAAGGGCTGGGCTGAAAGTCAGTTGTAGAGCACTTGCCTACCATGCATGAGCCCTGGGTTCAAGCCCTAGCACCTCCAAACCAAAGTAGCATCAGTCTAGTATTGATCACCTCATGTGGAGTGGTGATAAATTCCTGGGAGGTTTTGTGCCGGGAATCCTGCCACCACTCGCGTGGACACAGGGGATAGGCCACAAGCACCCATTATTTACTAGGCACTGATTGCACAGTAATTCCTGGGTTTATATACATGACTCCATTTGCTCTTTCAATAGCCAAGGAAAACGTTCAAAATACATGAGTGTTCATAGCCATTATTTCCAGAGAAACTGAGGCCGGCGGGTACAGGTGGTGATTGACTACAGGCTGGGCTTGAAAACATCATGGCAGATTGTGGCTCTCTGAGACCCTCCTAACTTAGCCAGGCCATATTTCCCCATGTGGATTTGGTTGTTCCAGATGCCCTGCTCTCTTGGGCAATGGATCCCTGGAAGCATGGAGCTGTGCTCTTCAGAAACGAAGAAGAGCCTGCCCGAGCCTGACTTCATACAGGAATTTCACACCTTCCCAGCCCTGGATTGCAGGTGGAGGGTGTCTGGCAAGAAGGAACCAAGTGCTGCCTGCTAGGCCGGCAAGGATTGCTACCTCCCCTGCCGGAGGAAAGCCAGCCGCTCCTCCTCTTGCCCAGCCACCTGCTCAGCCCACCCTCCCCTCCTCAGCGCAGGTCTCTAGAACACTGGTGCTGGCTGGGGCTGCTCAGAACAAAATCCAACATCCGTGCTGATAAGAAGAGTGTTCCCTCATCTTTAGCCAAGACATGTGAGCACAATCAGCCCATCACCCAGGGCCTCTGTGCCCCACAGAGATTGAGGGTAGCAGGATGATAGTCACCATAGCTACTCTGTTTTGAGTGCTTTCGGGTTCTAGGCCGCAGTGCCAAATGCATCCCTCATGCTGCTGTGGCCAACCCCACAGTTGTCCCTTCAGGAACTGTAGCATCTCCATTTCTTATTTGGATATACTGAGCTTTCTTAGAGGTCAAGTAACTTGTCCTGGGCCAAGCAAGTGAGTAACTCCTATCTGCCAGCAGCAACAAGCCCTTGTCCGCTCCCATCCTGTGAGTGGTGAGAGCCAAGGGAAGGTGTCCTGCTTAGGCACTGCACAGTACACACCATGGCTGCTTCCCCAACTTCCAGGAACCGAGCGGGCAGGGGAAGGCAGGCGGGGTGAGGGGCCTTCCTGGAAGCCACTTTTCCCATGGGTGGACAGCAGGACCTGACCTGTTGGTTCAGGCCTGTGACAGCCACAAGGGGCAGAGACAGGGTCAGCTGGGAGAGGGGCCCTGCCCAGCTTCTGGAGTGGGAGACCAGGTGACAGGAACATCAGTCCCTGCCCAGGAAACACAGCTTTACTCAAAGCAGCAGGGACAGAGCCCTTACACCTCCAGAGCCCCCTCTCTCTTCCAGGTCTGAGTTTCCATCCCTCGCCTCCTTTGAGGTGCTGCACTGATCTGGTCTCCCCGGGAGAAAGCAGAGAGCCCCATTTGTCTCAGGCCTCGCAGTCATTAGGGCCCCAGGCCCGAGCTTTCCACATTCACGTTCAGAGGTAGGTAGTGAGACATAGCTAAGCCCGCAGCCCCTGGAACCTGACTGCTGCCAGGCCACCCTTTCCAGGTCAGCCACTTAGTACTGTGGACTGGTGCAGGTTCTTTAACCTCTCTGGGCCTCAGTTTCCCATCTCTAAATTGAGGAGCATCAACATAAAATGATGCTAAAGAAAATAATTAAATTTTGTTTGTTTGGTACTGGGGATTGAACAAACGACCGGCACTTGCCAGACAAGTGCTTGCGCCATTGAGCTACATCCCCGGCCCTAAATGGTTCATTCTAAGCCAAGTATGAGTGATCATGGCCACAAGGACATGGATTCAAATTATCTTAAAAGACACTTTCCATACTGGAAGAGACTATGTGAGCTTTTAGAATCACAAATTGAAATCACAAATAACTGTTTTTACAAAATATATAGGTGGGGAGCATCAGGCAGGCAGGAAACCTCTGCTGTAGGATTCTGATGCTATTGCATTTTTTTTTACTTTTTGTTATTGCATCCTTGGAGAGGAGGCAAGGCCAGTTAAGTTTAATACATTCTGAGCCAGATGTGGATACATGCCTGTAATTCCAGCACTCAGCAGGCTGAGGTAGGAGGATCAGTGAGTTCATGCCCATAGCACGATCCTGTCTTAAAAAAATAAAATAAAAACAGCTATGCTCCTGAATTTAGTTATTAACTCTAGAAGTCTTTTGGTGGAGTTTTTGGGGTCTTCTATGCATAGTATCATATTATCTGCAAATAATGATAATTTAACTTCTTTCTTTCCTATCCTTATTCCATTTATTTCTTTCTCTTGTCTAATTGCTCTGGTTAATGTTTCCATAACTATATTGCATGAGAGTAGTGATAGTGGACATCCTTGTCTTGTTCCTGATTTTAGAGTGAAAGCTTTCATTCTCTATTTAATATGATGTTGGTTGTTTGTCATTAATGGTTTCTATCAGATTGAAATAAAGACTATTTCAAATTTCTGTGGAGTTGTTTTTTGTTTTCATTTTTCTTTTTGCAAATAAGTAGCGATTATTTGAAAATTTGGGCACAGAACAATAGCGACTCAAAAAGACTTTTACCAAGTATTTTTCCTTATGGTAAGAGGACATAATGTTTAGTGAAATCGGTCTCATACACAAGCTCAAATGTCTTGGGTTATATGAGAAACAGAAATAAAGATCAGAATAGAAGAGAAATAAATAGGAAACAAAGAGAAGTTCAGATACCTCCCCAAACTACAAATTCTATTGCTTTAAAAGTATTTCAATGTATATGATAAAGGCCAGGGATTTAGCTCAGCAGCAAAGTGCCTGTTTGGCAAGTGCAAGGTCCTCAGTTTGATCCCTGGTACCAAAAAACAAGAAATACTACTAGTTTATCTTAGTTCATGGAAGACAAAGATTTGTGTTATATTTGTTTCTTTTTTGCAAGAATCTTCTTGGTTTATATCTGGTACTCTGAGTAATACTTTGAAGATAATGATATTCAGTATAATAAAAAAAATGAAAATGAAAATAATAAACTAGCCTTAGTTTACTGTAAATTTTTAACTTTATAAACTCTTTAATTTAAAAAACAAAAAAGAGGAAATCTAGGTGGGCACAGTAGCACATACTTGTAATCCCAGCATTCAGGAAACTGAGGCAGGAGGGTCACTGCAAGTTTAAGGCCATCGTGGACTACATAGTGAGACTCTGTCTCAAAAACAAAATTAAATTAAAATTTAGAAGTCTGATAGATTCAACACATGTGTAAGAGGAAAAATCACTGGGCATAAATACAACCATCAACACTGCTCAATAAATGATACAGATATTTAAACACAATAAAATTCCGAGCTGTGGTAGAATAACTTGAAAGTGAGGGTTAAGTTTATAAAGAAGTTTATTCACCAAATTAAGTTAATTTAATAAACACCATAATAATGACACACATTCTGGCTACTCTTTTGACTGTATTAGGCACTTTATGCACATTATTACCACATTTATTCCCTTCAGTAATCTCAGGAAATAGAAATTATCACCAAAATGTATAAATAGATATTAAGAAATGATAAGAAAATGTCCAAATGAGAGAGAGGAGGGAAAAAAAAAGAAGGGCCAAGAAAAATAGAATGGAAGGAGAAAGAAGAAACAAAGCATTTATAAATAAGGAGGCAGAAAGTGGTTGAAGGAGGGGCAGGAAATGGGAAAAAAAGAAGAATCAAGATATATCATGTACAGATACAAATCTTTATGATGAATGTGATCATTATGTATATCTACAATGTACCAATAAAATTTAAAAATGCAAAAAAAAGAGAAAATATTAACCCTGAAAAATAAAACCATTCAAACAAAACAAACATTCTGAATAGAAGTAGTCAGAAGAACATTAGGACAGACAAAAATGATTAAAAATACAATGGCTGTTTCTTTTAAAGGACTCACAATAGCTGAAAATAACATTGGTTCTTTACCAATGACATTCCATCTCTCTGTAATCAAACATTAACTGTTTGTTTGTTTATTTATTTATTTATTTATTTAACTTTTAGGCAGGGTCTCACTATGCAGTTCAGACTGGCCTTGCACTCACTTTGTAGCCCAGGCTGGCCTCGAATTCATGACAATCCTCCTGCCTCTGCCTCCCAACTGCTAGGCTTACAGGTATATACCACCAACTCAGTAAATCAACTACGGTCACCAGCATAAAATGTGCATTTCTGTTACTGTATAGTTTGGCACAGAATAAGCACTCAATCCGTTTTAGTTGCCCTGTCCCAATGAAGTTACACACACAATCATGGAAAGGGTGGAAGGAAAATAGTAATCAAAGATGTTTTTTGTTTGTTTTTGGTTTTTTGAGACCTATGTATCCTGAACTGGCCTTGAGCTCATAGTGATCCTCCTGCCTCAGCCTCCTAGGTGCTGGAATTACAGTTGTGTATGATCACGCCCAGTTACCAGGAAGTTTTTTTAAAATCTGGCTCCATAGCCCCACAACTCAACATAATCACCATTATCCTTTTACCCTGTGCCCTTCTGATATTTTTTCCTCTTTTTTTTTTCTATTCATCAGTCTTACAACACTGTGTGTGTGTGTGTGTGTGTGTGTGTGTGTGTGTGTTTTGAGACAGGGTCTCACTATGTAGCCCAGGCTGGCCTTGAACTCATGATAACACTTCTGCCCCAGTTTCCAGTGTACTGGGATTGTACAGGTACATGCCACCATGCCCAGTTTCACACTATAATTCTAGTACAGCTTTAAGTTGGGAAATAAAAGTAAAAAATAATAAAGTTGAATGACACCGGGAGTTTCTCTTTTCATTTAGCATTTATCTGAAGCATTTTGTCACCATCGGTAGGTGTTTACTAAAGTCTACAGAACTGCAGAGGCCTGTTTCAAACCCAGGACACAGCAAGCAACAGAGTAGACAAAGCCCTTGTCTTCTCACAGTGGCATCTAATTCGCCAGGTGAGAGCACATAATCAGGGTGTGGGCCACTCAGTGAAGCTTTGTGTACATGGTCACCCATGCTAGTGCCACCAAGATCAAAGCACAGAACATCTGTATTACTCCAAAAGGTTTTCTCACCTCAGAAATCCCTTCCTCTGGGAACCTTCTGGCCTTTGATCCACATTACATGAATTTACCTGAATGAGTTTATCTTGTTTTTTAACCTCAGTGCTTTTAGGACAAGTTACAAGTTCTAAACACTGGGGGAAGGTAGACAAAGAACCAAATCCGCTCCTTTGAGAAGATCTCCTTTGCTGGTTGTGGTGACACATACCTGTAAGCTCAGCACTCAGGAAGCTGAGACCCGGCCTACTCATCAAGACCCTGCCTAAATAAATAAGTAAGCCAGGTGAGGTGGTGGTACCTGTTTATAAGCCCACACTGGGAAGTTGAGGCAGGAAGATAAGTTTGAGCCCAACCTGGGTAATTTAGAAATTCTGCAAGATGTCTCAAAACAATGGGGGTTATATATAGATGGTGATGCTAGGGTATAGTTTAATAAAAAGTCTGTGGGTTCAGTCCATCAGGATATATATATATATATATATATATATATATATATATATATCTTATTTTTAATGGTTGAAGAGTACTTCAACCTGTCCCATATCATGGTGCATGCCTGTGAATCCAATATTCAGGAGGCTGAGGCAGGAGGATTGCTGAGAGTTTAAGGCCAGCTTGGGCTACATAGTGAGTTCAAGGCCAGCCTAAACTACAAAGTAAGACCCTGTCTCAAAAAAAAGTGAAAAAAAAAAAAAAGAATATTTCAACGTATAGATATTCAATCATTCTTCGGTATCAACGGGGGATTGGTTCTAAAACCCCTGGGGTTACAAAAATTACCAAGTCCCTTATGTAAAATGTCATAGTGCTTGCACATAACTACATATATCCTCCTGTATACTTTAAACCATCTCTAGATTATTTTAAATATGTGATACAGGCCAAATGTGGTGACACACACACCTGTAATCCCAGCCCTCAGGAGACTAAGCAGAAGGATTGCCGTGGGTTCAAGGTTGGCC
>PVJX010047481.1:0-11857 GCA_004027295.1 Dolichotis patagonum
GTAGCAAGTGCCACTAGATTATGAAGCAAAATTTCCTCATTAAGAAATAAGACAATAATTTATTCACCTCATGACCAGGTTTTCATATTAAATGACTATATTTAAATTTACATTCAGTGTAACGTTTTTGCTAAAATCTTATACATTTGTAACACATTGTAGACTCATATAACCACCACCACAAATAGGACACTGCAATCCTAACACACAAAATGCCTTGTTTTGTAACCAAACCCTCCCTCTTCCTCCTAATGCAAGCAAGCACTCATTTTTTCTACTTTCACATCTTCTAAGATGCTTTTTGTTTCTGTCTTCTTCTTCTTCTTTCTTTTTCTTCTTCTTCTTTCTTTTTCTTCTTCTTCTTTCTTTTTCTTCTTCTTCTTCTTCTTCTTCTTCTTCTTCTTCTTCTTCTTCTTCTTCTTCTTCTTCTTTCTTCTTCTTCCCTTCCTTCTCCTCCTCCTCCTCCTCCTCCTCCTTCTTCTTCTATTATTGTCCAAGATGACCTTGAACTCACAATGCTCCTGCTTCAGCCTCCCAAGTCGCTGTAATTATGGGTATGAGTCACCATATCCAACTTCAGAACGTTCCTGAGATGAACTTAAATAATAATGCAATTTTGCAAGACTAGAGTCATTCAATTGGTACTGTGAAATTCATCCACATTGTAGTGTATAATAAGTTTCTTATTTTCTATTGATTAATGTCCATTCTGTGGATTTACAAGAGCGCAATTATTCTTTGACCCACTGAAAGGTACCAAACATTTCCAATGTTTGGTAATAGGTATAGTAGTCATAAATATTAATGAGTTTTTTCCTTTTATGTAAGTCTTTATTTCTCTAAGTTAAATGGAACAAAGATTGTGGGGTTATGTGTAAGAAAAATAACTTTTTAAGAGCAGTTATATACGTTTCATTTCTGCCATCATTTTTTAAATTTGTAAAAGCTTTTTTGTTCACCACTTCTTTTTATATCTCAGATTTTTCTTTTAATTTTCCTTTTAAAAACTATATAGCTTTAAGGTTTCATTGATAAGAGCCATCATTTCATTTCTATTGATTTTAAAATATATTTTTGATCTGTGTTAAATGATAGTTTAGTGAGACTTAAAACCTTGAAATCAAATTTGCTTTAGCTCGTCGAATATATTTCAAAGCATTATGTGTTCTATTTTTAACAGTGAAGAGTACTATCAATTTAATTGTTTTACTTACAGTGAAATTGTGTTTTTCCTCCAGTACCACTGTTATGGCTTGTGTAACAATGTCTCCCCAAATCTTCTTGCATTCAAAGGTGGGGCTTTTTCAGAGGTCGCTGATCTGGAGTTTGTGATTGATTCAGGGTGTCATGCTAAGGTTAAGGGTGGTGCTTACTTAATCAGTCCACTGATTTGCTTGGCACTGCCCTAATGCCAGAAACCTGGATACAATACAAGGGACAGAAAGAGGGTTTCAGAGTCTTTGCCCTTGGCACCTTGCTGCCTTCTATCATGAACGGTTCCCTTCTTCCATATGCCACCCTGGCTTGGAACCAGCAAAATTTGAATTAAAAGTTGTACAAATCGTAAGTCAAATAATTCTTCCCTCCCTTAGCTTGTGGTTGTTAAATATTTTGTATCAGCAATGAGAAAAATAACTAAGAAAACTATTATTTTTTGCATTACTTTTTGTGGTGGTGGTGGTGGTGATGGTTGTGACAGTATGAGAATGTGTGTAGAATTTAGATTTAACATATAGGACTATCAATAGATGTTCACTTTAATTGACATTACTTGTAGCACTGTGCTTCCTAAAGTTAGGATTTACTGTATATTTTTCATCTGGGAATTCCTTAACTATCAGTTACTTGAAATATGCTACTTCATATTATCTGTACTCCTATAAATGCAATCAAATTGTGTTTGGGAAATTTCTTTCCATCATACATTTCATGATCTTTAAAATCTCTGTCTCTACTTGTTACCTGTCCTTTATTCTTTGTCATTTCTACAAATCTATTGTCCAGGTCACAAACTGTCTCTTAAACTATATGTATTCTATTTGAAATGTCTTTTGAAGTTTTCATTTCAATGACTACATATTTTATGTCTAGAGAGTTTTTAAAACAGTGAATCAATAACTTTCTTGCATAGTCTCACATGTTTTTGTATTTCTCTTTAAATATCTTTAACTATTTAATAGTTTGTATCAGGTAAGCATTGGAATCAAATGTCCCTTATCCTGAATCCTCTGATTCTGTTCTCAGGTGTTATGCAATACTGGATTTTGAGCTCATTTGGCAGTTCTCACTTATGAATGTTCTCTATGGGTTGCACTGAAACGCTGGATATAGAGATGTTTTGAGATTTATTTTAAGAAAAATCTGGGTTCATTATTTTATACTGTGTAAAAGTCTCCACTATTCAGGACCATGCAGTTGATATGAATCCAAATTTATGTGACCGATGACACTGGTTACAAGTTAGATGAGATATTCCCACTTCATGCCCACTTGAGGTAGATGATCTTATTTATACCTAAGGGGAAATATCCTAGGATTCATCCTTTCCCTGAATACACAGTCAACCACAATTATTCCTTCAGATCAGTGCAGTTCAATTCATATTAGTCAGTTCAGCTCAGTATTTCCTATTATTAGTCCAGTTCATTTTAATATAAAAACTTACTAAATATGAAAAATGCCAGTACTTATACTCATTATACTATAAAATATCTCAAGTTGTAATGATCTAAAACAGCAAGATAGGGCCAGGGATATAGCTCAATGGCATAAGTGCCTGAGTAGCAAGTGCAAGGTCCTGAGTTCGATTCCTTCCTGGGACCAAAAAATAAATAAATAAAACAGGAAGGTACTGGTTGACTTCTAAAGTGAGCATGGTTATCTTAAGATATTTAATTAGCTTTAGAATAGGCATCATAACCCATACATCAAAACAAGGTGGTATCTTTTGTTATATATCATAAAAATATTCAAATTTGTTTCTTATCACATCTGCAAAATTGTAAATCTATCAGATTATGTTATACTGCAATTTGTCAAAAACTGCCATACTTCTGAACTTTATTTTGACATTAGAACCTGCTCCATTAAATTTTGCTTAAAATTTCATTATGACATGTTTTGTCTTGAGATTACCTGTGCTAGACTACATACCAAATGGTTAATGTTTCCGTCTCTATTTTGTCATGGTAAATTCTCAATCTCTTTATCGCTGAGAACATTGTGAAAATTTCTAGAAAAATAAAATCAATCTATTTTGGAGAGGTTATCTAAAATAAATACTCTTAATTGAAGTTGATTCTTCAGTAAAACATACAATTAAAGGTGAGTATTTTTAACAAAACATTTGGGCTTCAATCTTTTTACTTTCCACAGTCAATTTTAAAACTTATATATTTTAAGGACATTTTCATTTTCCATGAAATGTGAGAGAAAAATAAGTTGAAAAATATAGGAAGTGAAAATATGAGAAGTTATGAGATTGGATTGCATAAAAGTCCAGGGACACTGCCAATGTGATGCCAATGTATAAGAACAGTTTTAATCAGGATCCCAAATCGTGTTCATATTGCTGACTACAACTGATTAATTTTAAACTTCTTAAAAGTATTTTTAAAAAGAAAAATAATTAGCAAATATGTAATATTAACATTTTATTAGACCACTGTCATCATGCCCTCTATAAATTGCTAACATTACAAAAATGCACAAACACTACTATAAACTGACACAATTCCTAATGCAGTGTTTTCTTTTCTTCTGCTCTTTATAATCAGAATAACTTCCATAAGATGATCAGAGAGGCAGTAAGGTTGGTAAGCGTCCTACTCTTTGCTAAAAGTGTTCTTTGTTTCCTTTCTTTTCAGTTGTTCTGAAAGGGCTCCAGGACTATAGACTCTAGAAGATGCACATTGAGGTCTGGAATCTATTTCCTTTTTAAATGAATGTATTTCTAATATTTGGTAAGGAAATGCACATCATTATTCTAAGTCTCCAAAACTGAAGGAAAATCAGTAGGTTGATTAAAACATTTTCCAGTGAAGCTGTGCACACTTTATAAACACAAGTTATAAAATTATTTTTGGCCACAATAAGTCTGGGAACTAGAAATCTTTACTTTTATTGCTCATTATAATTCTTACAAAATAAATAAATTCCTTTCAATCATAATCAAATGCAAGTGGGCTACTATTATTTTCTATTTGAGGAACCCATATTAATGTACCTGGAATGGCTTTGTACTTCTGTTTTATAAAACCTTTGGCTTTGGCAGTGAAAGCTAAGGGTTTTATCTTACCTCTGACTGCTTTGAGACAAGAGTATACAGCATTATTGTATCATAAGCCAGGGAACACCTGCTGGTGCAGGACAAAAGCTACGGAAGAGCCTGGCGCGCCACCTCCAGATCCTGTCTGTGTGCTCATTCATCCCTACAGTGCGTGCCTAGGACAGAGCCACAAGTGGAAGAAACATCCTGGACTCTGAAGAGAAATAAGATCCGGCTCCTTCATTCAAGTGTCTGTGGTGTTCCTGCCTCTTCAGGTGGACACAGGAAAACTCTGGTGTCATTTCCCGTGAAAGGGAGGCCAAAGACACACCACTCACATGCCTCCCGAGAAATCAGCCCAACCATCGAGGAACCCAGAAATCATCACCTCGTTAAAGGAGAACCACATTCAAAAGCTGTAATACAGAACTAAACAGAAATTCAATCAGGTCTCTGTCAGAGGTTAGAGTCTAGCAATGGAGACAAACCTCTCTCCCCGCGTTCCCCACCCAGTGGACTTTGTCTTCTCTGCTTTTCATTTTCTTGACCATATATTCATTAAACAAGAATACACTGGTCATAAGTAAATAATCCTTGTTCATAACAAGATTACATCCTGAGGATTGCAAGTAGATCTTTCTGATTGTGCAGCTGCTGCTTTTCATTGCTAACGTGGGCTGTACCTCTGTACTACTGACGAAGACCCTAGAACCAGAAAAATTTAAGGAACTTTCCCAAGGTAGAGAGCTGGCAAATTGCAGAATTGATATGTAAACACCGTTATTCCCAAGTATATTAGAAGGGTCAAGTTTCTGCCTCTGGGTGACTTTCTGAGTAGCAATGTCAACTAAAGTAGATACAGAAGATTGGACGGAAGAAGAGAGAAGTTAATGATTAGTGGTTGTGTAGAAATCGGAGATAAGACATTAGAAAAAAGCGGTCTCTCTTGTTTTCAAGAATCATACAGACCACATTGAAAGTAGAATTCACCTGACTCATTATTAGTTCCATTACTTAGCTTATTTTGTGGTTAGTATATTTGTAGTAACGAGGTGCAGACCTGAAGATATGGATGTAAGACACAAAAGCCAAAGACACACAAGCAACTGAACCAGGAAATAATAATGTTCTAAAGAAGTAAAGTGAATGGGACCAAGAAATAAGGATCAGGTTTAATTTAGACAAAACTGGGGCAGTGAACACACTCAATAACATAGCACAAACAAGGTGATAACAATGTCCTCTACAATGCTTAATCTCAATTCCTATAGGTTTCAGGTCCTCAAATTACAAGAGACAAATACTATTAACTCTAATCCATGAATATAGTCTTGTCTCCAGAATTGAAGGTCCCAAAAGTATGATAAAATTATTGTAAAATGATCAGTATAATTCATTTCAAGTAAATTGATACATACATGTAAGCAAGTAAAATATGGTTTAAAGGAAAAAAACGTGAGCTAAAACTTCTAGGTTTAGTCTGAATTTCACTTTTGCTATCACTAACAGCACTCTGGACTTCTTAGGCTTCTGCTAGAAGTAACATGGTAACTTTGCATACTTTAGAAAGCTTAAAACTGCATTGAATGCATAGAAATTGAAGTTGTTGGTTCCAATCTAATCCTTATCTGTAATTATACTTCCCAGACTCAATATTTATAGTAGTACAATTCCCACCTTGTTAAAAATGTGAATACTAACAAGGAAATATGTTTCAGAAAAAAGCATCTTTGTTGTTTAACCATATCGGTGTCACAGGTTTTCTTATAACTTACCACAATGTAAATTTGCTCGTTATGATCTTGTCTTTGTCCCTAACAATAGAATACAAACTGTAAGCACAAAACTTCGTCTTTTTGACCATTCAATTCTCACCATCTCACCAGAATTGTAGATTAACCACTTTGTGTTTGCTAAAGAAATGAGTCCATGAGTTAAATCACCTTAAACAGTCCAGCTGCACTGCTTCTTACAGATCTGGATTCTGCTCTATTTTTTTTCATTTTTTAATAGTATATATCTGTGATAACTAGTGATTGCATTCGGCTATGGGGTGAATACATGTACCTGTCCCATGTTGATCGTTTTTAGTCTCCTGACTCCTCCTCCCCTTACTCCTCTCTTCTTCCCCAGTTTGTCTTCCCATCTCTGCACTCTGCCTCCACTTCTATTCCAATAATTCCTCTGAATTTTGATGGATAGATAGATGATAGATAGATAGATAGATAGATAGATAGATAGATAGATAGAAAGATAGACATAAGATACAGAAGTAAATTTTACTTATGTAAAACCCATCAAAATGAACAAACATCCTTTTCACAACTGACATAAGTTATAGTCATTTGGTCCATTTTACATTTGTGTATGTGATTTTTAAAGGTGAGTTTGCACAAATCAAGTTAATTATGAGTGTGCTTTTTTTCTTAACCACAAGTTGTGAGTTTCTGAAAAAGACCTCCTCTATCTCTTTAAATCCATTAGTATTAAAGTGATGTGTGAGTATACTGACATTCCTTTTGATGTCTTTTGAATCTATTTATCTCTTTGATTCTGTTTCTCTTTTCATGAATATCCTTTTAGAAAGATATCATTAATGTTCATAACTTTTCCTTCCACTGTCTAACCTCATTTACGGTTTCTTGAAAATACTACAGACGGAATTCAATATCAGTCTTATTACACTTAGCTGTTGTATATATTTGTTTCTGCGTGCTCATTGTAGAAGTATTTACCTTAATCTCATATTATGGTAAAAGATAGACATAAGATACAGAAGTAAATTTTACTTATGTAAAACCCATCAATGGGTTTTACATAAGTTTACTTAATTTTTGCTAACCAATTGTATATTATTTCCTGTACAGTAAATGCTGACTTCCATGACTCTGTTTGTTTTTGTTTGAGTTTCAATTATCCTAATTAACAACATTTAGTAATTGTATACATACACTGCATACCAAAAACAGAATCAAACTGTGTTTATGCTATATGCATATCAGTATATAGATTTATATACATATAAATGATCTGGTAATTAAAATTAAGTGATATATAACCTTCTCTATTTTTCTATTTCACTTAATTCCTTCTCATACATTTCTTTATGAGCACAAGATCATTTGATAATCAAATGGTACCACAGTGGTTTCTCTCGCAACTGGAAAAACGAGGTGAAAAGTGATCAAGGAAGATGTTCATGATGACACAGACAGGGTGTGGTACAGATGGAACTCCATCCACAAAGCAGGTGCGTTCAATCCCTAGTAGACTATTCAATTCATTACTACTAGGAAGAAAAATTACCTTTTCTATATAACATACAGTGTCAGTATCTCCCATTTTTCCTTAAAATATATTCCTATAGAAAGTGAGCCATTCATAGGGTGTGCACAAGTCTAAAATTACACACACACACACACACACTCACACACACACACACACACACACACACACAGATAAACTGTTTTGGAAATTATATCACTTGACACTATTATCCTTGTATAAAAGGACCCAGGTCACTGTACCTAGATGAAGTTAAGAATAATTATTTTAGTATTTGTCTGTGATACTGTATTTTCATCTAGCTGTTTTTTTCCACTTTATTAGTGACACTGACTACTTTTTTTTGGTGGTTATTTTCCTTTGTGAAGAATGGCTTCACATTGCCTCAGAAACATTCCAGACACAGACTCCTTCATTTTCCAGCCAATAAAAATGCACAGATTGAATAAACCTCCATTGTGCAAATATGATCTGTTTCTTCATCATGTATTTCCATTGTTCATTTTTAATGTCTTGGCAAATTTGTTTTTTCTGCATTTAATCTGTGTCTGGCCATCTCACTAAAAATACTTACTGAATATTGTCATTGCAGTACTAATCAGTGTTAAGACTAGTGCTATGATTAAGATTCTTTGAATATTTCTGTTACTTTGGGCGGCTGAAATATATAATTACATCATTTGCAAATAACAATGATTTGTTTATTTAATTATTAAACTCAGGGCCTTTGCTTTCTTTTTTTTTTCTTTTTCTAGCACAGAAGTTCATTAAGTTGCACAAACTGGATTCAAACTTGTAACCTTCCTGCCTCAACCTCCTGGTATTCTGGGATTACAGGCAAATGCCCTCATGCTCAGCTGTCTTTCCTTTTTTAATACTTTCATTTATCATTTATCTGTCCTATGTCTCACTTTGAACACAATAACAGTGTATCTGGACAGCTTTGCTTTAAAATAAGTACTGCTTTAAAGCAGTAGAACTAGCCAGATGTGGTGGTACACCTCTGTAATCCCAGCACTCAGGAGGCTAAGGCAGAAGGATTGTCATGCGTTTGAGGCCAGCCTGGTCTACATAAAGGAGTTCAAGGCCGGACTTCACTAAAAAGCAGGGCCCTGTGTCACAAAAAAAAAAAAAAGAGTGAAACATTTTTCACTAGTATATCATGTTAGCTAATCATGTAGTATAAATATATTTTGAAAGGTTGAAGATTTTATATTACTGGTTTTCCAAGGTATGTATCAGGAATGAATTTTATTAAATAGTTTTCAATGCATGTAACTATTGTCTTCATTTGTTTTTCTTCTGGTTCTAAATACTGTATTACTATATTATTACATCTGTTAATTCTTTTATGTTTTTATTATAGTAAAAATTTAAAAACATTTATTCATTTATGTTGGCATCACTTATGTATTGTAGAATACTTCATATTCTAAGATGCTAGATCTGTCATTTCTTTTCTTGTATAGATGTTATGGGGGCTTTAAAAATTAGAAAGCCTTGCATATATTTGTAGTGTAATTAATGTATCTAAACCATCTTCTTTAATTTTTCCTTGTGTGAGTCTTCAGTGATCTGCTTTTATGACTGCATAATCATAAATGGTCAATGAATCTATCTCCTCCATTCTAGAGGTAAAGAAACACATGTCCATAGTTTTATTACTTATCTGATATGACAATAGATAGCATGAATTCCTTATTTTCTCATTACATTTATGCCTTTGGTTCCTGAGAAAAGGTACGGCTTGACAGAGAAAGGACTCTTGGATCACCAAGTAGAAGTGACAAACAGAGTCCTTCAAATAAAAAATATAACTCCAAATATCTGGATCTCTATTTATCTGAGATATGTTTTATCTGTAATTAAAAAGAGTGATTTAAACAAAAATGAATAAATGAATATGTGGTCTATTATGTTTTGGCTATGTAATTTCAGATAAGCATGACATGAAGCCTGACTGGGTCTGGTTAGTTAGTATATTCAGCAGAATTCATTGATATACAGAGATATATTAACAGGCAAGTGCAATCTATCCAGTTTAACAATATACTGACTTTAGAAATAAAAGGGAAGTGATATAGGTAAGTGACTCAGCTGAGCAACAAATGTGACCATCATATGTTATAAACATGCCTTGAGTTTTGTTTCTCTATCTTTTTCTTATAGTTTTTACTTTTTCATTTGGTGTACCTGAGCAAAAGTATCATTACTAGCTCTGGACGACCCCTCAATTTGGTGCAAATTTTGACAAAGAGTCAGTAAAAGCAATAGAAATTTGAGCTCCTTAAGTCAAAATGTACAATTAAAAAGTTTGAATGGTCGATGTATCCCATTTACTTTTCAAAATCTAAATTTTCAAATGACTTGTTTTATGTACTAGTAAAAATGTGAGTATACCACACAGAAAAAAAACAGAATTTTTTCCTTGTTATCAATTTTCATAGACAAGATGGTTTATATTGATCTTATATTTTTGAGTAAATTTAAATTTCAATCACTTTACAATTTGTGCAAACATTCCAAACTTCTTAGGAACAGTCTCCAATTAAATGACACATTTTTCAAAATATCATAGATTTAGAAATGGAAAGGGTTTGACATGGCTATTAATTACAAAATACTCAATTATTTTCAAGAATTAGCTGGAATTTTTGTAAATATGTATTATTCCCTTATTCAGTGAATCAAAAAAGAAAATTATCTCTTCAACTTTTCCTTCTCATACAAATCAATGCTCCTTGTGGGAGTATATTGGTCTGCCTCAATCGGAAAACACTTGTAAGGTTAATGAAAAACCTGAGTACCCGTAGATTAAACATACCAAATAAATTGCTTCGTAACATGAAAGCATATCATGTTGAGTACAGGTGAATTCTGCTGTAAGAGTTGTTTTCCATTTTTGCTGCAAAATCTTATTAAAAGCATCTGTGAATTTAAAATGATTAAATCTTTTGACCTACTCAAATGTAACAATCCCTGAAGACGCAACTTCAAACTTCTAATTTTCCTTCAAGCTGTCATATATTTGAGGACTTCAATTACTTCATTAGTTTATTTAATATGATAAAGTTCATCTTGATTTTGCATTCCATTTTAATGACTTTGATAGTTCAAGAGCTGCATTTGATCTTATGATAATTTTGCCTGAAATGTGTTATTATCCTGAAGGATTTCTTCACACTCCCATCTGTAAATAGTTTCAGAAATTGTGAGTATGCGCTCACTGAGCACAAATATGCATAGAGGCAAAAGTAGCAAAAATGTAATCAACCACTGATACTGGCATTGAATATACACAAGTTACCCTTACTTTATTTAGTTATTGCCTTAGTCAGTTCTCCACAGGGAAGCACGGACGTGAACCCAGCTTGTCCCCCCACTAAACCTCTGCACTTCTCTTTACAACAGCGCTTCATTCAGACGTGTCTATGCCAAGCTACAAGTTTCTGAAATCTGTCCTTTCCAGTGCACTAGCACAATCCAACCTTTCACAGCAGCCCTTCTTTAAGTTAATGTCCCTGTTGAAATGCATGTGACTTCATTGGCAGTGTGGTAGGGGATACAGGGAGAAAGAAAGGGAACATTAGATTGAAAATGTTAACATTTTATAGAATTTTAAATTTTCAGAGGGTCTCATAGATAATATTTATTTATAAAGCTTGGAAATTAATCCCACATGCATTCATTATTCTACTCCACAAATATTAATTTTCCCATATAGGCCAGTCTGCTTTTTTTGGAATATTAAGTTTCCAGACATAAAGTCCAAAAGTCTACCCCACTGCTCTTGCCTATGAAAGGAAACGTCGATGATCCCGGAAGTTCTCAGCACCTTTCTCCTCCCTCTGCTGTATTTAGCTGCACTCCCTGGCACCGAGTGCTCCATGTAACAATGTCCATCCTTCCCTCTGTGTACGCTGAGAACTGGAGGGAGTGATCCCATTACATACAGCACCGGTCAGCATTGCACTGTTAAGGTAGAAGATGCTGACAGGGGTCCAAGGACAGAGGGCAGCCTGCGGAAGACCAAGCATTTGAATCTGTGTTCTATACTTGGAAGTTCTTTGACTTCAAGCTCACGTACAGTATCTTTTGCACAGATTTACTTTCTAGTGACTTGCTTTCACTGACTGGCTCATTCCCTACTAAAAATCCATTTGAACTTTGTAAAATTATATTCTGATTTATTAATCATGAATCATGGGGAAAGATTTTAATATCAAGATTTTTAGTTCTCATTTTGGCACTATTTTCATAATATATCTATTTCAAGGGCTTTTAAAAAGTAAACATTGACACAAA
>PVJX010047482.1:0-11857 GCA_004027295.1 Dolichotis patagonum
GAGGGGAGCCACCAACTGAAGCCACTTCCTTATGGAGTTAAGGATGTCCTGCCCAAATCCAACATGTCTTCCAGTCAGTTTCCTCTTTCCTGTGTGACGGTCTTATTCCCATCACTCACCGCGTGTTGATGCTGGTCCCTGAGAACTGCTGGGCTCCCTGACCTCTGACTTCAGCGTGGCTGCGGCACAAATTCACAGTGCCTCTGGGTGGGTCATGTGCAGGGCTGGGTCTGGTCAAACCGCATGCAGGGATGTTCAGCTCCATGCTCTGGCTGCTCAATCCAGTTGCATCAGCATGGTTAGGTTGGTCAGGTCACTCTCGGGCAGGAATTCAGGTGGCTCCAGGAGGGCGCCATGCCTGCTGGTCTTAGCTTCACTAATGGTAGCCCCAGGACCTCATATTTGAGTGGTTTTTTTAACTTTAGTTTCTTCCTGTGTTGATAGAGTCCATCTCTCTCTGTTTGGGTCTCTCCATGGTGTTAAATTCTGGTATTTAAGATGTCTCTCTCAGAGAGGATCTCTCTTCTGCTACCTACTGATCTGCCATCTTTGGGAACTCTCAGAAGCAGTGATTTATAGAAATTTACATACTATAAATCCATTTTCTGTCTCCAGACACGGGGCCTAGGTCTGGGAGAGACTTACAATTAACCATAGACAGTCAATTGATTGTGCTTAAATTCTGCTCAGAGTCACTTTGCAGTGAGATCCGTCAAGTGCTCCCTTTTGTTTTTGTAACAGAAGTTGAATCAGGTACATCATGGCTACATGATGTCTAGAAGTTGGCCCATTCTGGATTCCCTGACAGACTATGGATAGAATAAGGAGAAATACAGAGATTATGCTGAAGACAGTAACATAAAGCCAAAAGTGTGCCTTTAGATAGTTGAATGGATTTAATTGGTTTAAGGCCTCTGAAAATTTGTCTCAATCTTAAATTTGTTTATCAAATATTTGGATTTGTCAAGATACTGACAATACCTCCTTTGGGAGGGCACTGAAGTTTATAGCAATATTTTGATAGATAGCCCCCTGTGTATTTTATAACTTCCCACAGATAAATAGATTTGTGGCCTCGTAATGGCACTTTCATGCTTGTAGTAATATAGAGTCTCTATTTGGTCTGTCATCTGTAACACAGAAGTTTTTAGCATGCTAAACTATGTCTGTAATTTAGGATGTGTGTTAGGTTGTATTTTATATGTTTTATCAGCAGTCTTTGTCTCATTATGTATGAAATGAGCTCTCTGTACAGAATGTGTGATGGCCAGTGAAGAAACTGCCATACTGCAAATTAGGAGAACCAGAGAAACAATTTATGCAAATATTTATCAATTATTTTTTTCTTTTTGTCCTGTGAGTTGGACATTTTGCTAGGATACGCAACAAACATGACACTGGAGAGTAGGATAGTGTTTTAGCACAATTAACAGGGCTCTGAACTCCAGGCATGAGACCTAGTATTAATAATGTCTGTCTGTAAACAGAACCTGGTTCTATACAATGGCTCAAAGTACAATTGATCACTTAAAGGAATTACCATTTTAAGACACAGTGCCATATAGAAACACATGAGGATTATAAATGTAATTGGAAGTTTGGACAGTCTTGTAATATGTCCACTTAATACTTTTATGATTTGATTTTATGTTTTTGCATTCTTTATATTTTTTCTCATGAAAAGTAGGGCCATTTAAAAAAATTGTTGTATTGGTTTTATTTGTCCACCATAGATTAAATGTGGCATAGGGGTACTGAGCCCTGAGCTGGTCCATTTTGCAAATTGTACAGGTGAAGATTGCTTAGTATATGCTAGCTGAATACGTCTTACTTAAGATCTCCCATAGATCTGTACTTTTATCATAACAATCTTTTTCTATGGGCTCTAGTCAACAGACTCACATTGTCCTATTTTTTCTTTAATTTTGCCTCAGTCTGACAATTGGCCTAAAGTCAGATAGCATATTTAAGTGTTTTTACATGATTAATTATGGAGCAAATAGGTATTTTTGGCTTTAATAAATCTGTCATACTTTTGGGGGTAGGTATAATCCCAGGGTGATATCAACCAATTGTTTCATTTATTTATTTATTTATTGACATTTTTTAAAATTTTATTTTAAAAGAGGGTAAAACTAAACACAACAAAACAGAACAGAATGAGACATAAGGAAGCATATATTTCAAAGCTAGACAATAGGAGATATTCACTATCTGTCATATTGTCTCTTGTTTTCTTCCAAATGGTTGTCCATATCTTTGCATATGGGGAGCTCATACTAAATAACATAGCCAATCTTTTCAAAAGATGTGTAGTTCACTGGCTCCCACTTGCTAAGCAGGGGGAGTGGGAAGGGAGCCACAGGATAGGGGACAGGACCACATGAGATGTCTGATTCTCAGCCCGCCTGCTGGCAGGATCACAGCCGGCCCCCAGAGAGGGGAGGAGTTCCTTGTTCTACTGGCACCCCGAGTCAACTGTACAGTGCAGGTCCCTACACATCAGGGTCTCTCTCCAGGCCGCTGAATGTCTGCCACACTCACAGCCAACCCCCAGAGAGGGAAGGAGCTGAGCTCCTTGTTCCCTGGGCACCCTGAGTCAACCACAAAGTGCAGGTCCTGTTGAGCCATGGTCTCTTTCCTTGGGGCTGCCAAAAGTTTGCCACACTCTCAGCCATCTTCCAGAAAGGGCAGGCACTCCTTGTTCTCCCAGCACCCCAAGTCAACTGCATGGTGCAGGTCCCAAGGTGCTAGAGCCTCTCCTTTGCAGGCCCCCTAAAGTCTGCCATACTCACCTGCTATTTCTTTCTGATGAATTGACCATTCCGTTTCCAAAGTTCTGAAATGGCCATCAGACCACAGAAAGAATTCTCTTTAGGCTCCTGTTTGAAACCAGCAGCTACAGCAATCTGCTGGCCTTGCTTCAGGGCCAAACCAATTGTTTTAAAGTGTGTCCCTCCCAAGTTTGATTGCAAGCAACATAAGAATATTTTTATTGAATTTTAAGATCTTTAACACATACAGGTGGAAAAACAAAATGTACAGTATCATTAATTGCCTTGTATGGAATATCAGTAAGGATGACTGGGCCTGGAATGTCATCTCACTTAGGGCCAGTCATGTCTGGTTTATGATAAATTATCTTTCCAGGTAATAGGTCTAAGGAATGGTGGACTAGGGACATAAGTCTAATAGTCAATATGTGAAACAGGTTTTATACATACAAGTACTGTGGGCCGATCTATTAAGCAAACCAAAGATTCTCAGGAGTTGTTGGAATTTCCCTTTTGATACCTATATAGTTTGCTATAGTTTGTTGTCACTTGGATGTCATTTTACTGGATCACGTGTCCTCTTGGGGGGGGATCGGTGAGGGGAATCTGGAGGTGATGTTTTGGTGGATTGGCAGGTCCCTGTGGTAAGTCTTGTAAGACAGGTTTCTTCTCTGGAGGGCCTAGATTGGCAGAGCCATCACACAGGACTATCTCCAGCACCATGAGTCATGTCTCCTGTCAGGGTTGTGTATTTCTGGACAGTAGCCACCTCATGGATCCATCACCTGTTAAGAAACAAGCATAGCCTCCCCACATTATTAGCTGCACTGATCACTTCCATTTTTACTTGTCAATGTTTTTTTAAGTCCTTGAGCTCTTTTCTGGGGATCCTTATGGGATACTGACCAATGAAGTTTTGCCAGGTCAATTTATTATCTCTAGCTGGATTTTAAAAATTTAAAGTAAAAATGGCTAAATTTAACTGTGCCGGTGGTGTGGCTGTGTTTTCTCTTTTTGTTTATTTAACTGAGTATTAAAAATAGATGTGCTCTTTTTACAATTGCTTGCCCTTGAAGGTTGTAAAGAATTCCTGTAATATGTTTAATATATGATAGTTGATAAAAGGATTGCAATTGTCAGTCTTTATATTATGTGGAACACACTTAGAAGCAAATGCTGACAAACAATGTGGTTGAACATGGCCATTTTTTTCTCCTGCCTGACAAGCAGCATTAATTAAGTGAGAATATGTATCAATAAACACATGAATGTATTGCAATTTGCCAAAAAAAGAAAAATGTGTAATATTCATTCACCAACTCTCATTACATTTTTAGTCTCTGGGGTTACTGCCCTCTGGTGGCAGAGACCTAGAAACTTTTTGACAACTAGGACAGTACATAAGAATGTGTCTTGCCTGAGAGTTAGATAATTGAAACTCTTTGGTTAAAGCCTTACTATTTTGAGGATGTTATGAATGAGATTGTTTAGCTGCATCAAATACAGTAATAAAAGTGATCAATGAATGGTTTTTATATGTTAAAATCCAGGTAAAATAGAATGAGACCTTATGTAAGCCACATAAAATGGCATTGTTTGATTATGAAATGTTTTTTATAGCCTGAGAAACAAACTAAATAGAGATGGATCTAAAGTCAGTGGTAGGGTGGTTCTCTGGAGTCACTGAGGAAGGTAGAATGCATAGGCTGAATCACTAATTACTTTGATAGGTTTGCAGTTAAGTGTTGTATGACAAATCAATAGCAATAATTTTAGACTTTTGTGTAGAAAATCCTGGGGTCTCTATTACCTGTTAACAATCTTCTCACTAAATTGCAGTGTTGCCCTTTGATGAGTCATCAGTAAGAAACTGCTTCATCAGAAACAATTCAAGTTTAGTAATTCTTGGAATAATATATGAATTCTTGAGAAAAAATTGATAAATAGGATCATTGGGAAAATGACTATTAATTTGTCCTATGAAATCTGCAAGTGTTACTTGCCAATATAGAGATTACCGTAACAGGGTCAAATATTGGTTTAAATCAATAGGCAATGCATTTATAGAAGCATGAATACCAGAGTTGTTTAGACTTTATCCTTTTCATTATGAGAACTTTGGCTATTTGTTCTAAGTAAAATTGTAAGGTTTTGACTAACTGATTAGAATGGTGAAACCAGGCAACAGGATGAACTCTGTTTATTATAAATTTTTCTGTGGGACCTGTAGGAAAATGAGGAGTATTTAAAATGTAAAGAATAAGAGTAATTTGTATCTATTTTAAAAATTTGATGCTGTTTTAACATGTTTATAATTAAGGTTTGTTCTTTTTGAATCTCAATAGATAAACTATGAGGGAAATCAATAGCCAGATTCCCTTGTGGAGTATTATATAATTGTTTTAATTATTAGGTAGTAATGTACAATTTTGTCCTTATCTAATTTATGTCTCTTAAAAATTTTTGAAAATCATTTAGAGTTTTTAAGTGATGTTGATGAATTGATAGCTTTGTGACTTTTTGTAATGGTTCTATTAGTCACCAACATTCTGAGGTAGCAATAAGATTTGCATGGGAGCTCCACCCTCTGGAATATTTAATCATGCCCTTTTTAGTAAATCTGACAGTTGTGGATGTACTTCATCAGGACACTGGATCTGTTCCCCAATTGGTGCATAATATCCTGTCCAAGAACGTATCTCTTCATTTATTTCTGGATGTGGATAAGGACACTTTCCATTTCTAATAGCCTGCTCTAAGTTTTTTTAAAACTTCACTCAAAATGAAGAAATTGAGCAGGAGACATTCATGTTTGAGTTAGATATCTGAAATCATAATATGTCACTTGTATATGTCCAAAACATTTTGTAAGAGTCTCACTGTAAATGGACCTTGAACTCCATTGTTAACCACACTTTGTGTGAGATTTTTCAGCATTTGTTATCCAAAAGACCTGTGAACAAAAGCCATTTTTCCATTACTGTCTTGCTGAATTCTACCTGGGAAACTGGTAGAGGTACCAGTGATTTTCCCTTTTGTGGTTGCTTTTCCCTTAAAATCTGTAAGTTTCTGGGTATAGATGTGAGGGACATTTTCCCTGAAGGCTCCAGATGCAGTTGAGGGGATCATTTTAAAGATTCTGTTTTGTTGTCAGATGCCTCTCCTGGGAGTTCTTTTGTTTCCTTAGTGTCCAAATCAGAAACTGTTTTCTGTGAGCTCTGTCAGGAGCTGAATAATGAATGAAACCAGATTCTAAGTTGAGAACATCTCAGGAGAAAAGGTTTTTTTCTCTACTCTGTGTCTTTTTAAGTTTTTTTTCTGAGTATTTCCCAATTTTCATTATCTATAGTGCCTGTATGAGGAAAGATGGAATATATTTGGTTACATCTTGTAAAATTTTTGTTAGGTCTCTTCTTGGTGCACAAGCGCCTGGGCATTTGAGCAGGCCTTGGAACAACCGTTTTATCTTTGTTCCTTGGCTGAAAATTTTTTTGTCCATTTTACTGCCAGACAAAATGTCTTGCTACAGCTGGAAGACTCACCCTTAAAGGGTTTTTTTCTTCACTGTTCTCCAACCATTCTCAATGAAGTTTCTTCCCGTGAAGTCCTTCTCTGTCTCTTCTACTTTCCACTCTAAGTAGACTTTCTGATTCAGGCTAAAACTCCCCAGTCCCAAGATTTTGGGTCCCTATTTGAGAGCCAGTTATCATGGACCTAACTGAGATTTCTTCCCAAATTCATCTCTGTCACTGGATGCCTTGCTGTGTTGCTTCTTCTCATTGCTTTTTGTATCCTTATACATGTCAGTCTGATGTGGAACAGCAGAATGGAAATGACACACTACTAAACCTACTCTAGTATGCTAGTTTGATGGAATTGGGCAAGTCAATTCAACACTTGGCCTGTCCTCTCATTGGTAAATGGCATGGGAAGGAGATAAGAGCTATAGGCTAGAAGACAGGAGTGTAGGGGATGTCTAGCTCTGGGGCTTGAATTTCAAAAACTGTTTCTTCTGGCTCTCCGGATGAATGGCACCTTTCCCATTTATCTTAGATTACCCAGGAGTAGTTTTGCTATTGTTTAAGAAATACTTACAGCCAAGATCAGCTATATAATTTTTAAGCAAAATGTAATATTTAATGTTGGTCTCTAGCAGCCCAATGGACCATGCACAGAGCCCTGAGTATGTATACTACTGTGTGTGAAGATGTGTTAATAATCACACAGTGATTTGAAAGATTCTAGCAGTGCAGGAAGAAGGGAATTCTGGATTCCTGAGACAAACATTCCTGGTTTCAAGGATAGTGACACTGACAGGATGATGCAGGCCATAAATTCAGTATAGGCCACCTCCTTGGTTCCATCATCCATTTTGGCTCAACAAACAGTTGATGTGCTGGTCCTAGGTCTTGCATCTTGAGACTGCACTGCCTGCAGTAATTATGGACAGGGAGCTCAGGGTTATAGTAGAGCTTCAGGAATGCTTTGGAATATGCAGCTAAGCCAGATCCCTTACTGTCAGGGACACAGTGAGGAAAAGACTTTATTCTTGTTTTTCACTTCCCCTTGCTCTTTTTTGATGAACCTCTTTCCCGCCTTCTACCGATGACTATTTCCTGCTCCTTTTCTTTTTATAGAGTCTTGGGGCAAGGAAAAGGGAAAGAAATTTCCCTCACATATTTCCCATAACCCTCTGATATTTAAGCAACAACTGCTTCAAGAGAGATTCAATTGTCCAGCAGTGAAAAGTTTTCAGCAAGAGACCAACACTACAGCAAGTTAGTGTGCAGCAACTTCTCTGGCAACACTGCTGTGACTGAGCCTATAGAGGGCACTATAGGCAGGGTGACTTTAGTGTGACATTATTTAAGAAATAAGGAGGCCTGAACCAAGATTGTGCTACCAGTGATGAAGAGGACATTTATGCAGTGTTTTGGAGACTTAATAGAATCAAAGGATAGGGTCAAGGAAATGCTATCTAGATATGTGTGTGTTGAGAAAGTGTGGATTGGAACTGCTGTGACCATGCTCCATCCTGCACAGGTATGGTTCTTCTAGTTTGCTCAGGCTGAATGGTTTTCCTGCCTCACCTTCCTAAGCAGTTAATATTACAAGCATGCACCACCATATGTAGATGAATCTTTTTTTTAATAAAAAATTGGTTTTCATTGTTTCTCTGAATCTCTTGCTGAACATATTTAGCATAACTAACTCCTAATTCTTCATATTTAGTAGACATCACTTCCAACTACTGAAGAAATAATTTCAAACACAAGTCCATTTAGGCAATATGCAGCAATGGAACTACTAAACCATTACTCTCCAGGCACCAGGTGTTAGGGCTATGAAGAAATTGAGAAAACCCTAGTTCCTTTTTACAATTGTCTGTGGATATAACCTTCAAAGGAGAGTCTGTTCTTATGTCCATTGGATCATTAAGTAAACTTGACTGCAGCTGTGGGATCAAAACAGAGAAGGATCCTCTCTGTCTCCATAAGTTGATCTTACAGAGAACTGTACAGTAGTCTTCCTAAGAGCTGAAGAGGAAACTTCATTGCTTCCTCTGTTATTGAGTATAGCACAAAATTCTCTTCCCTGATTATTATTACTCATCATTAGAGAAAGCAAACTGTTTTTCCCCTAAAGCATGACATTTAGAGGAGATAAGGCAAATTAAATGGGGAGTAATCCATTCTTCAGTATTCTCTGAAAGGAACACAGAATGTCTGCTCTGAGAGGAAGAGGGAAGGATGTGGCTTCTCCTGACATGATGTAAGGAGGTCCAGATATGTGTCCCTGATGCGTTTTCAGAGATGTCTTCCATTTTTCTTCTGCTCCCAAGCACTCCAGTCTGTTCAGAGTTGTTTGCTGCTAGCCCAAAGTGATACATATGTCACTTGGGTCTTATCAGATTCCATTTAGTTCCCCCTTGGAGTCCTAGTCATCCTTCAGCCAGCAGCCCATATGTAGGGTCTTCAGTCATTGGCATGAATAACTCTCCACCTTTGTTTACTTCTCAGAACTCTTTACTGATTCTTGTGTACAGAACCTCCCAAGTCTCCCATGTAATCTCTCCTGTAGTCCAGGCCCTGACAGCAGAAAGGATAATGGAAGGCTCTTTCTCTTGGTCCAGACTTGAAGCATATTTTCTTATTACAAACACTATTTTCATATAAAATGGAATTTATTTTAAAAATATGTTTTCAGACATTAATAAATTATACATTGGGACCTACCACCAATAACTCACAGGTTATTAATGGGTATTTTATGACCTGCTTCTTAAATAAGAATTTCACATGTGCACTGGGGGACTAGCCCACATATTACTCTTATGAACCTAATTTTATCCTATTTTTGAAGTTTTGAATTAGTTACTAATACCTGGAGTTGAAAACACTTAACATGACCTGGGATTCTGCATCTTTTTTGCTAGATCCTGAGCTGTCCATCAGCATCTGGCCACTCCACTCAGGCTCCCTGAGTCTGCTTGCTGTCAGCGACACTCAGCATCAATCCAGACTTGATTCTTGTTCCTAGAAAGCCCTGTTCAGTTGGTGTCAAGCTTCTTTTTCTTTTTTTATTTTAAAGAGAATACAAAAAGATGACAGAACAAAGCAGATCAGAACAGAACAATATAAGCAACACAGCACTTTACAACAAGACAACCAGATATTAAAAGTAGCTACGATAATGTCACTTTCTTTGTAACAGTTGTGCATGGCTTCCCATACAATAATAAAACGTAATAAAATAGTAAAAAACCATTCAAGAGAATGAAAGAATTACAGGGTATTCTGAACCAAATAACAGAAAATGATCAGTGGCTACTATAATATCTCATTTTCCATAAAAAATTGTTTATACTATCACATATATTAAAATCCAGTAGGACTCAACATAATAGAACCAATGGTAATAGAAGAACAAAAGCATAGTAGGACTTCAAAGCAAGATGATATTAAATCATCAATGGCTGCCATAATGTTTTGTTTTCTTCAAAATAGCTATCCATATCATCACACATAATAAAATCAAACAAAACAGTATAAAACCATTCCAACTGATGAATGAAAGCATGAAAAGGCTTCAAAGCAATGTAATGGGGAATCATGATTATCATAAAATCCTATGTACTCTTACCATGTCTTACACTAGGGAGACTATATGGTATTTATCCATGTGAGTTTGGTTTATTTCACTTTTGAGTATGGTCTCAAGTTGCATCCATTTATTTATAAATATCGCAATGTGAACATTCTTTATATCACAATAGTACTCCATTGTATAAAAATACAACAACATTTTTATCCATTCCTCAGTTGATGCGCACTTGGGTTGTTTCCAAGATCTGGCTATTACAAATTGTGCTGCTATGAACATGGGTGCACATATATCACGGTGGTACGATGTTTTTAGTTCTGCTGGGAATGTGCCTAGAAGTAGAATGGCTGGGTCAAATGGGACCTCAAATCCCAGCTTTTTGAGGAATCTCCAGACTGACCTCCACAGTGGTTGCACCAGTCTACACTCCCACCAACAGTGCAGAAGAGTTCCTTTTTCCCCACAGCCTCTCCAGCATTTGTTGTTGGTAGTTTTTTCTATCCTGACCATTCCTTCTGGAGTGAGATGGAATCTCAGTGTGGTTTTAATTTGCATTTCTCTCATGACTAATGATGATGAACACTTTTTCATGTATTTATTTGCCATTACTATTTCTTCATTAGAAAACAGTGTTTTCATCTCAGATACCCATTTATGGATTGGTTCTTTGAATTTCGAGGGTGTGATTTTTTAAAATTATCATATGTTCTAGACAGAAGTCCTGTGTCTGTGGGAAATTTGACTAAGATTTTTCCCCAATTTGTGGATTTTCTTTCCACTCTGCTGGAGATTTCTTTTGACATGCACAAACTCTTTAATAAGACTTGATCCCAGATATTGATTCTGGGAAGTATTTCCCATGTGGTTTGACTCTTGTTCATGAATTCTCTACTTATACCTATGTCTTCAAGATTTTTACCTACTTTGTTGTTTCTGCATTTTCACTGAATAGTAGGTATTGCTTTATTTCTTCTTTAATTTCCTCTGTGGCCCACTGGTTGTTCAAAAGGTTGTTATTTAATTTCCATGTATTTATGCCAGTTTTGCAGTTTCTTTTGCCATTAATTTCCAATTTCAGTGCACTATGGTCAGATAGTATGGATGGGAGAATTTCAATACCTTTGCATTTACTTAAGAATGCTTTATGGCATAATATATGGTCTATTTTTGAGAATGTCCCGTGGGCAGCTGAGAAGAAGGTATCTTCTCATGTGGTTGGGTGGAACACTCTGTAAACATCAACTAAGTCCAATTGCTCACAGGTATGATTCAGTTCTATTATTTTTTGCTAATTTTTTTTGCCTAGTTGATCTATCTCTTTGTGACAGTGGGCTGTTAAAGTCACCTGTAATAATTGTGTTCTTTTGTATTTGGTTTTTCATGTCCTTTAGTATCTGTCTTAGGTAGTTGGGTGCTCCTGTGTTTGGTGCATATATATTTATAATTGTTAGTTCTTCCTCTTGAATTTTTCCACTTACGAGTATGTAGTGACCTTCTTTGTCTCTTTTCATCATTTTAGGTGTGAAGTTCACATTGTCTGCAAATAGAATAGCTACCCCTGCTTTTTTATGGGTTCCTGTTGCATGAAATAATGTTTTCCATCTTTGACTTTTAATCTATGAGTTTCTTTTTGAGTCAGATGCGTTTGTTGTATAGAGCATATTGTGAGATCCTCTTTCTTGATCCATTCTGTCAACCTGTTTCTTTTGATATGTGAATTGAGCCCATTTACATTTATGGATATCACTGATATGTACTGGCTTGACTTTGCCATGTTGTATTACTGTTGTTAGTTTCCTGCTTTTCTCCCTTGTTTACTTTCTTGTCCAGCCTGGTGATATCCTTCTGTTTTATGTTCTGGAGATTGTAGTCATTTTTATCTCTACCTAGAATGTCCTTCAGCACTCTTTCTAAGGTTGGTTTTGTGGATATGAATTTCTTTAGTTTTTCTTTGTCATGGAAGTATCTTGTTTCTCCAT
>PVJX010047483.1:0-11855 GCA_004027295.1 Dolichotis patagonum
TTAATTACAGTTTCAATTTCATTAATAGAAATTGGGTTATTCAGCAGTTTTACATCTTCCTGATCCAGCTTTGGTAGTTCATATGTATCTAGGAATATGTCTATTTCTTCAGTGTTATCGAACCTATGAGAGTAGAGGTTTTTGAAATAGGTGTTGATGATCTTCTGTATTTCCACAGAGTCTGTGGTAATTTCACCTTTTTCATTCCTTATTGCATGAATTTGAGTTTTTTCTTTCCTTTTTTTAATAAGGTTGGCTAGGGGCTTATTAATAATATTTATTCTTTCAAAAACAACTCTTTGATTCATTGATCCTTTGTACTGTTATCTTAGTCTCTTTTACATTAATTTTTTCTCTAATACTTATAATTTCCTCCCTTGTTTTTGCTTTGGGCTTGGCTTGCTCTTCTTTTTCTCAATGTTTGAGTTGTAGCATCAGGTTGTTTATTTGTGGACATTCTGTCTTCTTGATTTGGGAATTCAGTGAAAGAAATTTTCCTCTGAGGACTGCTTTAATTGCATCCGACTAATTCCGGTAAGTTGTGTTTGTATTTTCATTTGCTTGTAGATATTGTTTAATTTCTTTTTTAATTTCCTCTGTGACCCACTGATTGCTCAGGAGTGTATTACTCAGTTTCCATGTGTTTGTGAGGTTTGTGCAGTTGCTTTTATAATTAACTTCTGATTTCATGGTACTATGATCTGATAACATGCATTGGATAATTTCAATTTTTTGCATTTACTTAAATATGTTCTGTGTGCTAGTATATAATAATCTATTTTAGAGAATGTCCCATGTACTGCTGAGAAGAAGGTATATTCTGATGCTGTTGGATGGAAAACTCTATATACATCTATCAAGTCCATTTCTTCACAGTTATGATTCAGTTCTGTTATTTCTTTGCTGATTTTCTGTCTAGATGATCTGTCCCTCTGTGTCAATGGCATGTTAAAATCTCCTTTTATAATTGTGTTATTGCTTATTTGACTTTTCATTTTTGTTAATACTTGCTTTGTATAGCTGGGTGCTCTGGAATTTGGTTCATATTTATTTAAGCTTGTTATCTCTTCCTCTTTAAGTTTTCCCCCAACTAGTATGTAGTGACCTTCTTTATCTCTTTGGATCATTCTTGGTTTGAAGTTCCCATTGTCTACAAACAGATTTGCTACTCCTGCTTTTTTTTTTTGGTTTCCTGTTGCATAAAGTACTGTTTTCCATTCTTTGACTTTCAGTCTATATGTTTCCTTTTGGGTAAGATGCGTTTCTTGTAGACAGCATATGGTTGGATGTTGTTTCTTGATCTATTCTGCCAGTATGTATCATTTGATTGGTGAGTTGAGGCCATTTAAGTTGATGGTTATAACTGTTATATATTTATTTATTGTTGACATGTTATATTTCTGCTATTGTATCTTTAGCTTTCCATTTTATTTCATTGTCTACCGTGCTTGGTGGATTTAGCCTATGTGTATCTAAGATATCTTTCAGTATTCCTTATAGGGTTGGTTTTGTGGTCATGAAATTTTCTGCTGTTCTTTGTCTTGGAAGTATCTTATTTCTCCATCCATTTTGAAGGACAGTTTTGCAGTGTACGTCAGTCTGGGTTGGAAATGGTTTTCTTTTAGGAACTGAAATACTTCACTCCATGCTTTTCTTGACTTCATTGTTTGTGTTGAGAAGTCTGCTGTGATTCTGATAGGTTTTCCTTTATAGGTGATCTATCTTTTCTAACAGCTTTCAGTATTCTGTTCTTATGGTGGTTTTCTGGGATGGTGATTATTATGTGTCTGGGTGTAGTTTTATTTTGGTTATGGCTATTTGTAGTTCTATATGCTTCACTAATCCAAATGTCAGTTTCCATTGTCATGTTTGGGAAGTTTTCAGCTCTTACTTCTGTAAATATCCTCTTGATATTATTTGGCCTGTCCCCTTCTTTTTCATTTATCCCTATTAATCCTATGTTATTTTTCTTTGCATCATCTTGCAGCTGTTGAATTGTTATTTCCTGATTCTTTGTTATTTTAAAAAGATCTTTTCTTTCCTTTTCACTAGGTATGATCTTATCTTCAAGGGCTGAAATTCTATCTTTACTTTCATTGAGGCGATTTTTACAGCTTTCAATAGAATTTTTGATTTCCTGTATATCTCTTTGAATCTGCTTTATGCATTCTGTTTGTTTCTTATAGTGTTCATTCACAGATTCTATCTGCTTGCTTTGCTCCTCTAATTTTTTAGCTGTGTCTTCACCAGATGTGTTTACTATTTCTTTCACTAGTTTTATAATTGTTTCTTTTACTGGGAAATTATTTCTAATTTGAATTTCTCCATAGTTTCCCCTAGTTACCTCTTTATTTCAGTTGATATCATTTCAGTCATTTCAGGTCTATGGCTTTTATTCTGTTCTTTGTACATGGCTCCCAGGCTTTCTTGGGATGGGCTGGTGATTTGATCCTGCCTTTTGGTCTTTCCTTTTGTCATTTTTCTTTATTTCCTTGGTTTGAGTGGTGTTCCAAAGCTTCCTCTGTGTGTGTTGCAAATCTCCTCCTGCCCTCTCAGCTACTGGAGCAGCATATTGTGGGATCCTGCTTTTTTGATCCATTCTGTCAACCTGTTTCTTTTGATATGTGAATTGAACCCATTTACATTGATGGATATCACTGATATGTATTGGATTGTCTTTGCCATGTTGTGTTACTGTTGTTAGTTTCTTGCTTTACTCTCTTGTTCACTTTCTTATCCAGCCTGTTGATTTCTTTCTGTTGTTGTTCTGGAGATTGTGGTCATTTTTGTGTCTACCATACATGTCCTTCAGCATTCCTTCTATGTTTGGTTTGGTGGATATGAATTTCTTTAGTTGTTCTTTGCCATGGAAGTATCTTATTTCTCCATTAAATTTGAAAGACAATTTTTCTGGGTATGTCAGTATGGGTTGAAAGTTTTTTTTTTAGGGTTTGAAATACTTCACTCTAAGCTTTTCTTAACCTGAAGGTTTGTGCTGAGAAATCTGCTGGGATTCTAATAAGCTTTCCTTGGTAGGTGAATTGTGCCTTTTCTCTAACAGCTTTTAGTATTTTTTTATGCTCTATGTCTGTGATCTAATTATATATCTGGGTATAGGTTTATGTTGGTTATGACTGTGTGACATTCTATATGCCTCACTTATTTGTATATCCGATTTTCCCCCCATGTTTGGGAAATTTTCTGCCATTATTTCTGTGAACAGCTTAGCTATAACCTTTGCATTTCTCCTGCCTCCTCACTGATGCCTATTACTCTAACAGTGTTTCTCCTGGCATCATCTTGTGTAGCTGCTGGATTGTCATGTCATGCTGCTTTGTTCTTTTTATAAGTTCTACCCTTTCAAGATCACTATCTGCAATCCTGTCCTCAAAGTCTGAAATTCTATCCTCAGTTTCATTTAAACAGCTTTGCAGGCTTTCAATGCAATTTTTTGTTTCTTGTATATTTCTTTCAATTTGTTTCATAAATTCTGCTTGCTTTCTGCATTGTTCTTTCAAAGTTTCAATCAATTTCCCATGCTCCTGTAGTTTCTTATCTATTTCTTCTCTAGCTATGTTGAGCAGCTCATTTACTAAGGTTGTTACTTTTGTCTTTACATAAGACATTATTTCTAATTTCATTTCCTCTATAGCCTCATGGATTTGTTTCTTTACTTCATTTGCTAACTTTTCAGAGATTTCTGGTGTATGAATTTTGGGGTCCTGTATTTCATTATCACCTGCACTTGCCCCTGATGGGATAGATGTTTGGGATTGCATTTTGCCTTTTCCTTTAGTCATTTTCACTTTTTTGGTGAATGTCTCTTCTTTCTATTCCAACAGTCAAAATATTCTGCAGTGTGTGTTTCAGGGTTCTACTGTGTGGTTGATATTTGTCAAATTGCTGGATACCACAATGAAGAGGAGATCCAGTCTCCTGAATTCCTGCTACCATGCCTGTTATTTATTTATTTATTTATTTATTTATTTTTTCTGGGCTAACTTGTCCCAAAGTATAGATGTAGGGCAACTCTTAGTTCATGCTGTTGTTATATCTTCAGGTTTTTGCAGGTCACTAGATCTCCCTGGCTATAGTGTTTGTGTCAGCTGAGGCCCTACTGTGTCACTGGGGGTCTCATAAGTTCTTTTAATTTCCTCTAAGTTGGGATGTGGTGATATTGGCACACTCCTCAGCCTGTCTGATGTTCTCTGTGTGAGGGAGGGGGTTACCCACACTCTTGTCAGTATAGCCAAGGTCTTACACTTGGAGGGAGTTTCACTTCAGCTCCTATTTAATCACTGAAGACCTCTAAATAGAAAATTATGGGGAACTCACCACACTGACTTAAGCCTGATGAGGTCTTCTGTTTGGGTGAGGGGTTCTTGAGCCTCTCCTCAAGCCAGCATGGTAGTCCACTGGAGTCCAATGTTCCTGGTGCATGGGAGGGTCCAGCAGATGTGTTCCCAGGCAGCTTAGACTTGTGACAGGCTTCCTAGATGTTCCTGGAGGAGGGGGGTGCTTATCAGCAGCAGTCCCAGGCACCTCAGGCCCTCTGCCACTGGTCCCTGCAATGTTCCCTGTGGGTGAAGGGCAGGCCTAATACTCTGGAGCAGCCCCAAATCTCAGCCAGTCCTGGAGATGTTCCCATGAACAGCCCCTGCTGAGCTGTTAGTCCCTGCTGTGTTCCCTGTAAGCAAAGGGCGGGCCTATCAGTCCATACAGATCAGGCCAAGCTGCTGGTCCCCGTGATGTTCCCAGTCCCAAACAGACCAGGCAAAGCTGCTGGTCTCCATGATGTTCCCTGTGGGAGAAGCGCGGGCCTACCAGACCCAAACTGCCCAGGCTGAGCTGCTGGTCTCCACAATGTTCTCTGTGGGTGAAGGGCAGGCCTATCAGCCCCAAACAGCCCAGGCCGAGCTGCCCAGGGTTTTTTTTTAATGAAGTTCTAGGGGCTGGGGATTTAGCTCAGTGGCTTAAGCACCTGCCTGGCAAACACGAGGACCTGAGTTCAATCCATGGAACCAACCCCCCCAAAACTAAGTTCTAATTATTATTTCAGCAACAGATAATTCCTGCCCTATGTAAACTGCTCCAAGAAATAAGAAGAGCCTTCAAATAATTTGGGAAGTCATTTGTATACCCTGACAGCAAAGCTGGAAAAGAACTGTATGGAGAGATTGTCTTTGCATATGCTTTTTTTTACCCTCATAGACTTATCCTCCACACTGTTTCACTGAACCACTTCATTCATTTCATTCTGTTTCTACATAAATTTCATCCTCTCTGAGAATCTTTGCCCAACCACTCTATGTAAAATAATTTTCTCTTTCTCAAACAAGCTTTCTTCCTTTATTATTTTTTCCACAGCCTTTATCACTGCCTGGTATAATACATATTTGTTTGCCTATTGTCTTTCTCCCCTGTAGAATGTAAGCCCCTTTATGACAGAATGTTTTTCTCTGCTACTTTTCAGCACTTAGAACATGATGTGCACTCCTTAATTGTTTGCTGAAAAGTTGCTGAATGAACTGTCCCTCTCATTATGGTTGCTGATTGATGAATAGTCATTTGTGTACACAACTGAAATACTACACAGCAGACAAAAGTGAAGGAATTGTATTTGCCTCTATCAATATGTCAAAATGTATTATTAAAATATGTTCAAAGTGATTTTATATGCATACATTTAGTATATATTTTAAATATCCAAAACAATACTATATATTGCTTATTATTATGTACTTATTATCATATTGTGCATGGGAATGGTGCATAACAACCTCATTAGGGATTAGTTACTAGGAAGATACTTGGAAGAATTTAATTTTCTATCAGCAAGATAATGGATAAGTAAACCATGCCACTGAGTAGTTAAAATATATCATGTTGAAGTATTGTAGGGCCCTGGAAATATTCTAGAAACATAACTTAAATTAAAATAATTGCTTTTGAGAAATATATGCCCAGCATGATATTATACATCAAAATTCCAAAATCTTGGACAAAATCAGGTTCATAGAATTTTTATACCTTATAAAGTGAAAATATTTTTAATATTTTAAGTGGAAATAAAAGGAAAATGATGGAGGAGAAAGAAAATGAGAAACAGGAGAACTATATGCCACAGAAATTTCATGTGATTCACAGAGCCTAAAACACTGGTATTTAACTCCTTTAAAAATGTTTGCTCAACCCTGCTATATATTTGCTTATTAGCATCCTAGTGCTGCTATATCAATGCATCACAAGCTAACTTTATTTTAAAATCTGCAGTCAGTGAGGCCTGGTGGGGCATGCCTGTAGCCCCAGAGCTCTGGCAGGAGGATCACAAATTCCATCCCACTCTGGGCTATTAAGTGACTTAATGAAACCCTGTCTCAAAACAAAGCAATAAAAAGGGTTAGGTATATAGCTCAGTGTGAAGGCCTGTGTTCAGTCATCAGTACCACAAAAGGAAAAAGAAATCTGCAGTGAATATGACAAAATACATGTTAAATATGTTTGTCAGGTGTGTATGCATATGCCATTATTTTCTGAACACTTCCTATCTATGAGTCACTCATTCATTCCATAGAAAAAAGTTAAAATGGAACCAACCCACTCTAACAATAGTTTTTCTCCAGTAATTAGGATATAGCATCACTTTTTAATTTTAAAATCAAGTGAAATGATTGGTTTGCTTTCAGTGGTCATATATACAAAAACATTATTATTTTTAAAAGTATGATAACAGTCAATGGAGTAAAATGCATCCATGATGAGAAATAAGCCGTATCTAACACAAGTGAGAAGATGAGAAATTTGAAATCCTTCTTTTTGTGCTCACTTTACTCCTTTTGAATGGAGAAAGGACAGAAATACAAGATGTTTAATGTATTTTTCTTCCTTCCTGCTTTCATCACTCCATTTATTTTCTTCTGTTTTGTAGGATTCTGTTCATTTAAATCCTAGTTGTTCTCTGCCCAGTAGTAATTGCATATATTTACAATAAAAGGAGATCTGTGAGTCAAAGGACCTCAAAGCTTAGCTGTGCTTCACCAATTGCTAGCTGCTTGCTTTTTCTGGCAAACCTCTCAACATTAATTTATTTTTTTTCATTGAGAAAATTGAAGATTTGGGCTAGATCATATCAGATCTAAATATCCAGAAGAACAATGGTGATTTATGGAGCACAACATAACAATATTACATAATTCATGGAAATGTAAGAATTTCAATTAGATGTGCATGTTTTGCTTCAGTTAGATATGTGTGTTTTGTTAATTCTGTGATAAGCTAGGTAGCTGATGTGATTAAATCATTTTCAGAGTGGAACAAAATCACCCATTTGTTCCAGAATTATATAGACAAAATCTGTGTTAAACTGACTCATTCATGCAGTTCCCAACATAATATTTTCCACACATAAAGACATACAAATGACCTTGACAAGGTTGTATCTCAACTCATAGGAAGAAAAAAAATAAATGTAAGGGCCAGCTGCAGCTCTTAGGACCCTTGAGTATGATTTTTCCCTGAGTTAATTTTTAGGTACTCTTAGCCCCTTAACAAATATCTGTAAGAAACCAAATCACACGAAATATACTCTAAGTTTTATGGATGATTTTGGGGGGTCATAGGGACAAATGAGATCTGACAACACACAATCATTTCATAAGAATACTTCTAATAGGAAACATCTTTCCTCTAAATGTCTACTTTGAGCTCATAGCCACTTGTTCTCTCTCCTTCCCCAAATTTTGCCTTAAATAGTGCTCAATTCACTTCTCCTTGATCCTCTTTTTACATGAAGCTGCCTCCTCCTTCACTGAGGAGCCTGGGCTTTGGGGAGTCAAGCTTCATTCTCTGTACCTTTATCAAAGTGTCTCTCAAGTAGATGCTTTCTGCCTGCAAAGAAATACCTCCTGTGGACATGATGATCAACTTTTCCACCTCTAGGCATCTGCCTGTTAGGGTCTGTACTTGCCTGTGAAAGGCTGTTCTTGATGTGGGAAGCAAGATTCTTCCCACACTGCTCTAAGGTCTGAATTATGTACAAACAATTGAAAATTTTTCATGGAATTGTACCCCTTTTCTCCAATGCAAACAAGTGTAGCACATCTTTCAACCTATCTCTCAGGTATCAAGATCACTAATTGACATCAATGTTGCTCTAGATCAAGGCATCTAATTGTTTCAGAAACTAAACTACTTAGAAGATGAGCTTACTTACTCTATCCAAACTCAATTGGAAAATCTACTTAATTAGAAGGAAAAATAGGAAAGTGGTTAACATTGTGCAAGTACAATTTTCTCAGATGATTAGACACTTTTTCTTTTGAAATGAATAAATAAAAGAGAGAGGAGGGCAGAATAATAATGGTACAGGTTTTAGTTTTAAAAGTTTGAATAAAATTAGCATAATTTCCCTTTTATTAAGCTACAGTAGATAGAAAGCACATTATAGACACTGTAGGTGGAGATGTGGGTGGACACATAGAAGGGAAAATGAGAGAACTTTGAAAATACAGCTGAAATAATGAGCATGTAAGATGAAGAACAGAAGTGAGGATCAGGCAGGAGGATGTAAGTGTCCTAACATTGATCACAGACAAAAGACGTGGAGTGCAGATAATATGAGGCTATCATTCCATTGCACTGGGACCATAGGGCAGCCTGGTCCAAGAGAGCTGAGATTAGATAGCTAGAGACCAAAGAATGCTTTGCCATTTGAGATTATAGAATCATAATTTGTGCTTAAAAGGGAAGAAATCATGTTATCATTTATGGAAATATCTAGTTTTATTAACACTAACCACAATCGAAATAGTAGAAACTACACAGCATCCTTCCACTTAATCTGAGCAAGCTTGCTGGACTTTAGAACACTGGGTTTAATGTTTGTTCATTCTGCTCATCTAGCTTAAAGCATGGATAGCATGATCTTCTACACATACCCTTCCTTCTTCATTCAATTTACAAATGAGGAAATGAAAGTTCAATGTAGTTGTGAAAATTAAATGATTTTTTTAAATGTTGAGCTTTGAGAAGTAGACAACCAAATTTACATATGTGATTTTTACAGAAAGTACTATGTTGTTTGATATATAGCAGTGAATGAATCAAGAGACTGACAGGATTAAGGCAATTGACTTAAGTTTCAAAAGATGTTTACCAATTATTATAAAAAAGTGAATTTGAGATTTCCTAGCCTAACCTGTGCCAGGCATACTATTTCTATGATACTGTGGTTTTAACTACAAATCTCAAGGATTCAGGGAATTAGGTGTGGTGTGGTAGCACATATGTCTAATCCTAGCAGTCAAGAGGCTGGAGGCAGGAGTAGCCTTGAGATTTTGAGGCCAGCCTGGGCTACAAAGTGAGTTCAAGACCATCCTGAACTATGTAGTGAAACCCTGTCTCAAAAAGACAAAAACAAAATTCAGGGAATTATTAGGTACAATCTTTTCTCTCTCCAAAGCTCAGGCAGTTATACAACAAAGAGTTTGTTTCAAAATAGGTCCAGAGGTATCATCTGTTCAGCATGTTCTCTCTGGCCTTCTAGTCAATGGTTTCACTCTGTAGCCTCTTTCCTAGCTCAGGGTTTCCTCATTCACTGTTTCCATACTTTTCTCACTTTTTATCTACACCTGCTTTGCCTCCTGCAATATTCCCTATTTCCTTTTGACATGTTTGCTCTTGGTGGCTATTGAGAGGAGTTTTGACTGACCAATAAATATGGAGTACAAAATTTTTTTCCAATGGAATTCAGATCATCCTTATCTAAGTACAAGGAACATTCTTCTCCAGAAATGTAATTCTGTCTTTGTTATCCTGAGGCTTTCCTCCTGAATAAGGACCATCTGTGTACGTTAATACCAATAGATCTTTTTAATGAAGCCAAGAAGAAAGCAATACAAGCAAAATTTTCTTTTAAAATCAGATAAAACCATATATCTTGCTCAAAAAATCTTCTTTTGATGAACAGTCTGTTCTTCATATTTACATTTTAATCCATTTAGGCTGCTGTAATCAAGTACCTTAAACTGGGTAAATTATAAGCAACAGAACTTTGTTGCTCACTGATGCAGAGGCTGGGAAATACTAGTAGATTTAGAGTGTGGTGATTGTCAATTCTTCATAGATAGTACTTTCTGTATGTCCTCATGTACCAGAAAGGAAAAGCAAGCTCCCTTAGGCCTCTTTTATACAAACACTAATTCCTTGCAGGAGAATTCTGCTCTCATAACCTAATCACTTCCCAAAGGCCCCACCTCTAATTACATTGCAGGGATTAAGAATCAACATGTGCATCGAGGAGGACACATAAACATTCAGGCCATAGCACCATTTTAGAATTTGCAAGTACCAACCTACTGCATGAGGCTTGTCCCCTTATCCACGTCTCTGGAGGAGTTTTAGTTGTTTTTAAAATGACTCATCTGACAGTACACTTCCTTCAGTGAGATTGTCTAATTAAGCTCCTTATTTATTCTTTCTATTAGCACATTATTTGTTTCATTCATAGCACTTATTTCACTTGAAATTATTGTATGACTTTGTTTATTTTCCTGTATTTAAATTGTGCCATCAGTTAGGTGACTACGTTTCTTACAGTTTTTGTGACAACCCCAGTAACTGACTATTTATGACACACTATTGATGCTCAACAAATACTTATAGAATAAGTAACCTATTAGGAGCTAGGTTATCAGGATCCTGCCACTCATAAGTAGCTCTCCAGATCAACAATATACTATATCTATATGTGTGGCCCAGAATTATGTTTCTGCTGAGCCAGAAATTATCTTAGCTGTGAGCAGAAAATTGGACCCATCCCATTCATGGTAAAATAAATTATTGATGCCAGTTCTTCACTCTTTCTATCCTCACTTTTTCTGTAGACTTTAATTTTATACATCTTGGTTTGGTCAATACAGGTAAAAGTGATGTTGCATAGATTCTGAGCTTAGGAACTAAGCTTCTTTGCATATTTCTGAGCTAAGATTGAAGGAGTTATGCTACCAGATAGTCAACTAAGAAAATAATCCAAAGAGTCATGCATTTAATCACTTATGGCAATTGTGTAAGAAGCTAAACTGAAGGAAGAGCTAGCTACTTTAATGTTCAATTTTCCCCATGGAACAGTACCAGGAGAGGGTCAGATATATCAGTACAAGTGATGGATATTGTCTCACTATTGAAGCAACCCCCAACGAAACACTCTAATCATTTTATGAACTTTAGGATTAGAAAAGGGAATAGAAGTATAATTGAAGAGTGGAAAACTACAGAATACCAAGCCAGAATGGAGAAAAATGTATTCAAGCCTCCCTCATAGAGTCAACTCTCCAGAGGTACTTGAGATGGTTGATCTAGAAATACATGTGCTTGTAAGAGCATGGCCAACTGGGGTAATGGAGTCCTTGACTACAACTCCCTTTGGACACTTAAATGCACAGGCTGTGAATCTGGTCTGGTGTGGAGGAGGGAGTTTTCCTTGATAAGCCTGATAGATGAAGTTTTTAATTGTCTGAGTGACAAAGCCTGAAAGATTACCTAGGTTTATGGCCTGATTTCTTAATTTCTACTGGTTCTTATGGACCACTGTCATTATCTGGATAAGAACTTGTCCTGGTAGCTGCTGACCCCAGAACAAACACATATGAAGCCAAGCTACCCCAGTTGACTGATGGAATTGCATCTTCTTTTTCCATGTCTGCACTCAGATGTTAAGTGTCACTAACTGCCAGCTATTACTCTGTAATTTTCAAGGGATAGACATAAATATCTTCATAGCTTATTCCAGTGATGGTAAACCTATGGCATGCAGGCCACAGTGGATTGTGGTTGGTTTTTTTTTTTTGCTTGGGTTT
>PVJX010047484.1:0-11854 GCA_004027295.1 Dolichotis patagonum
CACTATTTATGTTACATAGTTCTAGGAGTTTGAAAATAGTACAGTTTATAAATTCACCCCTAAATTTTCATACATAATACTATTTTCACTACTCTCAAAATTCCCTATGCTTCACATATTCATACCACTCTGCCTCCCCCATACCCCCTGACAATCAGCTTTTGCTCTCCATCCAGGGTGGATTTCCTGAAGCCAAATATTTGGAATCATGTAGTATGTAACATTTTCAGTTGAATCTCTTTCATTTGAAAATATGTATTTAAGGTTCCACCATATCTTTCAAGGGATGATAAGTCATTGCTTCTTATGACTGCATAATATTCTATTATATGCATATATGACAACTTGTTTATCAAGTCACATACTAATGGACACCTTCCAGGTTTCAAATTTGTAAACAAAGCTACTATGGGTATTATTGTATAGGTTTTTTGGGTGGATCTAAAGTTCCATTTGAATAAATATGAAGGAGTGTCATTGGTGTATCTTATGGTAAAAGTACATTTAGCTTTAAAAGAAACAATCTAGAAATAGCTCAGTAGAAGCTCACTGTATTTAAAAAAACCCACATCATCTTTATCCATTCATCTGTTGATGCATATTTGGGCAGTTTCCAAGATTTAGCTAATAAATCATGCTGGTATAAGCATGAGTATGCATACATTGCTCTGGCATGATGATTTTATTTCTTTCAGGAATATACCAAGTAGGTTTTTTTATACAACGGAGTAATACTCTACCATAAAGAAGCATAAGCATGAGACATTCCTAGGTAGATGGATGCCCCTTGAGACCATATTCTTAAGTAAAATAAATCAGACATACATGTTTAAATATCATCTTACTTCTCCAATGTGATAAATCAAAAGGGTAAATAAGGATCATAATGTATAGTAGACACTGGGAAACAGGAAGACAATGTTCAAATGGGAAGACGAACAAAGGAGGGTAAGTGAGAATGGAAGGAAGGAAAAGAGAACAGGAAATTGGAAACAAAGCTTTATAAGAAGGAAGGGAAGCGGTGTTGAAGAGATGGGGCAGAATTGAGGGAAAAAGAAGACTCAAGATATATTATGGAGAGATACGTGTTCTCTATGGTGAATGTGATCATTATGTGTATCTAAAGTATATGACAAATTAATTTTAAAAAGAAACTACCAACCCATCTTTTAAAATACCTTTATCATTTTCCTTTCATAGCAGTAAACTACTTGCTTGCACTACATTCTACCTACCATTTGGTATTGTCAGTCTTTTGAATTTTGGTCTCACTGAGGTTTCTGTTTCCTCCTTTGTCTTATCTTTTTGTATTCATAGCTATGTCTTCACAGAACATAAATTTTGGATTTTAATGAAATCCAATATTTTGCTTTTTCTATCTAGCACTATATTTTTTATGTTAGATCTAAAATTCAGCCTTAAACCCAAGCTCAACTAAGTTTTGCTCAGTATTGTCTTCTAAGAGTTTCATAAATTTGGATTTTATAGTTAGGTCTAGGATTGTGTTCTAATCTTTGTGAAAATGAAAGGTTTATGTTGAGATTCCTCTTTTAACATGTTAATATTCAGTTGTTTCAGTATTGTTTTTGAAAAGACTGTTCATTCTCCTTCCTCAATGAATTATTTTGTTCCATTGTCAAAGATTATTATACTATATTTCCATAGGCCTAAATATTGGAGTATTTTTCTGCTCCATTGATCCATATGCCATTCCTTTTTCCAGTGCTACATTATTTTTAATTCTCTGGCTTTATGGTAAGTATTTAAATCAAATATTCTTCTTTTGCTTTAATATCATGTTTCCTACTCTGGATCTTTTGCATCTCCTAATAAAATGTGGAGTCAGTTTGTTGATATGCACAAGATATGTACTTGAACTTTGACTGGAATTGTTTTTACTCTATATGTGAGTTTGTGAAGGAATGATATCTTAAAGCAAATTGTATGATGATTTGAACTTAATCTCGCAATAGTGTTAAATACTGTTTCTCTTGGAGAAAAGAATAATGAAAGAAGGAATTATAATCCCTAGTCAGGAAGGATTTTGAGATGATTTAACAGGTGTTAGTTAGCTATTCCACTGCTGGAAAAATATCCAACATGTACCACTTAAAAGAGAAGTTTCATTTGGTGCTCATGGTTTCAATGTATTCACTACACGACAAACCGACTCAAAGGCAGTGCGTAGCTGTGGAAGAGCATGGTAAACCAAGGTGCTCACTTCGTGTTGGCCAGGAAGAAGAGTGCAAGACAGGATGCCTGGGAGAGCCTTTCCCTGTCAAGACACCCAGCTCCTTCAGCTGCATCCTCCTCCTAGCAACACACTCAGCTGTAAGCATCAGTGAATTAATCCCCTTTTGGAATTAGGACTCCATTGATCTTATGACCTCTGGAGAGGTCTATTAACATATTCAAGTGGATATTTAAGGTCAAATGGTACAATATGTTTTGTTTTATAGAATGATTTTAAACAGAAAAATAAATGAAAAAGTGTAAAGTTTCTGCATATCCTCACCTATCTTATTGTATCATTAAACTACATTTGTGTTATAAATTTGTTACAATTGATAAAAATGTTTCATTATTATTATTATATTCAAATTGACTTAGATTCCTTTGGGTCACATGTGGTGTCATTTCTTTGTTTCAGGACACCACCTACAGTTGCACAGCACCTTTTCTTTTCTTTTCTTTTCTTTTCTTTTCACTTCTCTTTTCTGCGTTTGTTTTATATGTTACTTTTGGCTTTGATGGGCTTGAAAATTTTGAGTTGTGGTCAAGGATTTTGTATTGTGTATATTGTTCTATCATTGGTGTTACCATTATAGTTTTCTCTTTTTTTAAATTTTATTTAAAGAGAAAAAAACAATACAGAAAAAAGGGTAGAAACAATACAGAACCTCAAAAAAAAAAATCACTAGTTGACAAACCACATACTATCCTCCCAGCAATGGCTGTTCATGTTACAAAATCAAGGCATATAAAGTGAACACACAGTGAGGCTGCAAACAGTTACAACAAAACAGGATGGAATAAAGCCAGTTGAGACACTGCGGTGAAATTGGCACAGAACATGGCAGCCGGTCACCAGGACAACAGTAATAGGGAACATTGTATATCTTGTTGTCTTCGCAGTAGTTGTTCTTCTACTAGGTACAGCAAAATCAAAAGAAATACACAACATTATATAACACATCAACACAGAGTATTGAATAGAGCAACACCGTTAATCAGGACAAAGCAAAACGGCGATAAAAATATCTGCCTTCAGAGATAGTAGAAGGAAACACCCCCCACTTGCTGTACCAAATATGGTCACCTCCTAAGAGATACCCAGATCCCTGGAGTTGGCTCGGCGCCCTAAGTTGCAACATGGCGCAGATCTCAGGGAATGCTCTTGCTTCTTGTTTCCCCACCCTGGGGTAGCTGTGGCTTCCATTATAGTTTTCTCATGATAAAATTGGGGATAAGGGTCACTTTTAGGAAAATGAGAAAAATAAAGATTCACTTTTAATATAATATCGATTAAGGACTATAAAAAGGATTAATGATTTTTTATGTTGATCTTCATAATCTGGCTAGGATGGTGCTAGTTGGATTTCTCCAATGCTGTGTCACTCTCATCTAATTTACTGTTTGCCTCAGTCAACTTTTTTCACACTGTAGTCTTTAAAAAGAAGTCACAAAACACAGCCAACCTACCCCTACCCAGTAGGGTGGTCACGGCATTTGTCATAGTTACTTTTCCTATTTTTTTTTAGTTTTTAATTAGCATATCATAACTGTACATATATTTGGAGTATACTGTACTATTTCAACATACACAAAACATAATGACCAAAGAAGGAAAATTAGAGTTTGATCAGTTTACTAGACAAGTAAATCTCAGTTAAATACCAAATGCAGTATTATAAAATTATAAACATGTTAGAGGTCCATTCAAATTTTAAGTGAAATAAATTTCATCTAATGTATGAAAATACCTTTAACATAGTTTTAGATTCCACATTATAATCTTTAAGAAATAATTACTTGCAGGGCTTTGGTATTGTATTAAAGAAATATACCCACAATCATTTGAAAGGCAATTAAAAGCCCCTTTATTTTCTAATTCGATAGCTGTGCGGCACTATATTTTTATTATATACATCACTCAAAACAAATTATCTTCAAATATTGAACACAAAATTTTTATGGTAATCCAGCTTTCATTCCATTCAGATATAGGTTAAAGTTTTTTCAAATTGCAGAAGAATATCATACTATTACTGCCAGTGCTTTAAAAAGAAACTGTCACAGAAGTTAATTATTTAGGTTGGTATTTTATTATTTTTAAAGTTAGATAATCATATATTGTTAATATTTTAGTTTTTATTTCAACTATGATAAAGATCAATATATATAACCCCACAATAATGAAGTATTTTTAGGGTCCTTAATAATTTATAACAAAGTCTAAGGAAGACTTCAGTAAAACAAACTACTTTGACTTAAGTTTCAAAAAGATTTGAATCCCTAGGATTTCTTCACTACCTTCAGAGAATGATTAATATTTTCTTTGAGCACATATTAAAGAGCTATCTCTTTCAACCTAGACATAAAAATACCCCAAAGACCTCAGTATTACTTCTTGAGGCCTTCTCTTTTATTAACAAAGCTCCTTCTTAAGAGCTCTAATATATTCTTCTTTATTCACTTCTACTTTCTTTTGCTTGCCTGATTGTTCAGTTACTTAGTTGTTCTCTGTCTCTCTGTCTCTCTCTCTCTCTCTCTTAAGACAATTTTTCACAGTGTAGCCATGTAACCTTAGCTGGCCTTGAACTTGGAATAATCCTGCCTCAGTCTTCCTATGTGATTACAGAAAGTACAACCTGACTTGGTATGCTGCTGTTGTTGTTGTTGTTTATGTCAGCTGCATCTGTAGTTTTAACTACTTTCTAGAGATACTACTTTAGATTCAATACATATTTAATTTCACCACCACCTAATTTATCTTATAGGATTCTCTGTCTTATCTCTAATTGCCCATTCTTTATTGGAATTTCTATTTTCATCCTATTTCTTTATTTCTTTTTAGCTTAGAAAATTTTTCTCATTTGGATAAATGGCCAAAACTATTCTGGGTTGGAAAACAAGTTCTGATTTCTTTTTTTTTCTTATTTTATCACTCAGATATGGGAAACCTTCTAGTAACTCCTTACCAGTTAATACAATGGCTTTTTCCCTAAGAAACAAATCCAAATAGTGTGGCACTGTAGGTAATATTTGTTTTTGTGTCAGGTAGGGATTTATATCAAAGCAAGTTTGATATATATCACAAGTGTTATATGTATATGTAAGACATACTACATGTAAAGGACTTAATAAGGCTTAAAGTGGTTGCCTGCAAAATGTCCAACAGCGCACTGGAGATTCAGGGGGCCCAGGCAAAGGAGAAGAGCTTGGAGCTCACTGAAGAATCTGGGGCAAGTCTGTGTTGAAAGCCAAATCTTCTGCCTAGGAAAGCTGAAACTCCTATTCTGGAAGCCTGAAGAAACTGGAGACAAATGTCCAAATACAATGTCAAAGACTGGAGCTCTTCGAAAAAGCTAAAGAAAAGTCTTCCTTCTTCTATAGATTCTAATTCTTGCCAAGCTACAAGCATAGTGGTTGGAGCACAGAGAACTAGGGTGAGTCGTCCTTCTTGAGACTGCAACCTCCATATCAGTCACCCACAGACACAGCCTGAACTGTGCCCTACTAATCTGATAGACATTTCTAACACATTCAATTAATACTTAGCTATCTCAGTCAGCCCATGGTCAGCTTGACAACCAGATAAAATCTTAAATCGCACTTAGTCTTCAAATAGAATAGTAAGTTCTGAACCATTTGTTATGTTGTGCAGTTGGGTTGTGTAGTTTCCCTATTAACAGGGCATGTTAACACTAGAAGGTGCACTAACATTCTCCTGAAGTCTAAACATACTCTTTTTTTTCCTCCTTTGTGGAGTAGTAGCTCAGTTTTCCCTTAATAATCTGGAACAATTAAGCCCCCTAGCTTCATTTTTAGCTCGTATATTGAGAGTTATGAAAATTCAAAATGATCAGGAAAAGTCCTTTCTGTATACATTAATAAGCAAATTAATAAAATAAGAAAGAAAATTAGCCACTATTAATGTTCAATGGAATCGTTGTTTTTGCTGGTACAAGCTTTCACCACTCTGGAACAAATCCTTCTAGACTAGCCCAGTACAATGCCATGAAAACAGAAAGTAAACATTTTGCTAGTAGTTTACTAGGGGTAGTGGTAAGTCGTACCATTATCAATTCTACCCTTGATTTCTAGACCAATGAACCCTGGCAGTGGGAGAAACTACCACGTCATGGACCCTGATTCAAAGCATAGACAGACTTCTGGAGATCCTTGCCCCAGCACTGCAAGGTATTACACATAGCTAGAACTGTGAGTGCATCTTACAAAGGCCATTCCACCTTTCTATTAATTCACCTTCTTCTAGATGGTGAGAAACATGGTGTGCTCAGAGGTTTCCATGAGGATGAGTTAATTCTCTTAGTGTTACTTGGTGAGAAGCAATGCTGTGTCCATTGCCATGACCATGAGTAAGGCATTCTGTAAGCCCACAGATGTAGTTTTGGTGGAACCGTTATATATAGAGAAGGAAATTGTCAGGCATAATAAGTGCATTCTATTAAGAGCAACAGTGTTGCTCTTTCAATAATGAAAGTAGCCCAGCGTAATCAAGCTGCCATCAGGTTGCAAGCTGATAATCACAGGAATAGTGCCAAACTGAGCACTCATATTGATCTCTGCTGCTGGCATATTGGACACAAAGCCATGTCTGTTGCCAGATCAAAGTTACTAAGTGCAAGTCTTTGTTTATGAGCCCATGCTTAGCCTCCATCACTGCTACCATTACCATTTTGTTTATGAATCCATTGGACAATAACAGGGGTGACTGAAGGAAAATGTTGACTGCTATTCACAGAATGTATCATCCTATCCACTTAATTATTAAAGTCTTCTGTTGGGCAAACATTTTGGTAAGCATTTCCATGTGACATAAATATTTGTAGGTCCCCCACTCTTATGGAGTATAACTCTTCCTCAGATATGTTTGTCATCAGTGTTCTAGTCAGCTCCTTCCAAGTCCTTGACCATTCAGACAGACAATTCTCTATATCCAATTAATAGGCATATAGTCACATATCTGGTCATTATTTTTGTTCAAGTGAAATGGACGTCAAGGTGCACTGCCCAAAGTTCTGACCATTCTCCTTCAGGAATGCTGTGGAAATGGGCTTTAGTGCTACAGCAGTGTACTTTTGGGTAGCGCCTGTATAAAGTGCAGAACCACTTGTAATCCTAACATTGATAATCCCATGAAGCCATTGCTTATAATGGAGAGCAGATAGCTTTATGCTAAGAATGGGAATCAAGAGAGTTTGAGCAACTTCTACATGTAACTTATCTGTAATCTCCAGATCTCCTTGGGCTCACTTACATATATACCACTTCCACTTAACTATAGACTGTTACTGTCACGTCCAGATTTATGACTTTATGGATCAGATAATGCACATTTCATCATAGACAGCTCAAGTTAGGTGGCAACCTGTTACTCAGTGGTCACGTTGCTAGCTTCCTCTAAGGATAGTGGCAAGACAAGAGTTACTTTTACAAGTGAGAATAGTGGTTTTTTTTTTAACATGATGACAGAATCTTGTACAAAATCCTGAATGTTTCTTTTGTGATATTCCTTTGGGTGGTTCCAGAGTCTCTTTACATCAACCTTACCTGGCACTAGAACCTGAAGTACATTAGATTTGATTAATCATATGGCTCCAGTGGCAGAGAAGCCTACACAGCAGGCTTTGTTGCAGACCTTTTTCTTCTTCTTGGTCTATTCCTAACTTAGATGTGTTACTCCAGCCCATTCACCGAAATTTTAAATGCATGACTAACATAACAATAATAATGTCATCATTTTCTTTTTATAACACAACAGCATAACTAGTAGAGAAGGAAAAATATACTAATATAAAAGTAGTGTAGTAAAGTTATCTGTACCTGTGTGGTACAAGAATGTTTCCAAAAACTCACACTACTTTTTTGCTAGTGTCCACCATGCCAGTATCTACAGCAGTGACTATCTGGTCACAGAATGGTAACACATAACATCAAGAGACAGACATGTGAACAATCAGATCTTGGTGACGACTTTGAACAGTACAATATAAATAAATACAATATAAATATATGCCCAATCTCAAAACTGGAAATGGAATAGACTATGAGTTACTTGTATCATTAGATACTACTCTTTGCCTCAGCATACACTAATTTTGGCATGGTTGGCATGAGAAAGTATAAAGAATATAGGCTTCTAACTCTTGTATACACAATCTTGGTAGGTTGTATATTGATTTGAAAATATAGTTGGACTCTAGTTAATTTGTCTAGAATCTTAATGAATGTTAATCTAATTATGTGATATAAGAATGAACAATGTTCTATCTGCTGAAATACATATTGATAGATATATGTTTTACTAGTTTCTTAAGGATTCTGTTTCCTTCTTGCTTTAGGAACTAGATTATTGATTTGCTACTGTATATTTACAGGTGGTATTTCATTTTAATAGATTAAAGTCTAATAATAGTGACAATAAGGATACAAATTCATAAAGATTCTCTCAAAATAACATTTCAGTTTTCTGGCTCCTAAAAAAAAGTGTCTTCATGATTTTGTATCTTCCAGCATTTTTTAACTTGTTTTTCCATCAAACCCTAATGTAAATTTTAGGTTGTTTTAAACTACCATAACTTGCCAAAATGTGCCAAGTTTTTCCCTTAACTTTGAGGTTTTTTTATCTGACATATTCTTCTTTCACCTTGTTCCTTCACTGTCAGATAAGTATTCATTCTTTAGTCAAATATTCTCCATTTATCCCTTTCCAATCCAACATTTTGTAAATATCCTTCTCTCAACTCGCCTTGAATTAGATGCCACTCCACTAAAAGACTTGAATTTTTAAATGACTCTATTTTATTTCTAGCTCTAAAAAATGACTAATTGTAGGTAAACTTCACACAAGAGTCTTGATTTTGTGTACAGAGGTTATATATTATTACATAACTTAAAATAGTTTTGTACACTATATAGCAACATTTCTTTATCTTGCATAGTAAAATATGGAATAATATAATTAAAAAAATGTCATTTGAGAATACAATTTTATTAGGTGAATTAATTATTCTGTATTTGATTCAACAGCTTTAAAGTACTCATTGACCTTTCAAATAATATTTGTAATATCACTTATACTTTAGAAAATTTTGTATCATTTTCTTACATATTTACTTAATTATCTCATTTACTGATTTGAAATATTTTTATGTAATTAAAGATACACATTTTTCTAGATTGTAAAGAATATTTTAATAGTAGTTTGCTATGAGGCATAATCTATCAAAAAGTAAAAGATTAATTTTATAATCCTCTGTGGTTATGCATTACACTGGGGAATTGAAACATTTCAGTACTGGTTCCTATGTATTCAAAATACTTTTGATGAATGAAGTTAACTACTTCTTTAATATATCAAAATGAATATTTCAATTCTTTGCAAATGTGACTTGTCTTTAAAACAGAACATTTCCATGTTATATCCTAATGTAGGATCTCATTTATCTATATTCTTTTTCCTTTTTCAGTGTTGGATATCAAACCAAGTACCTCATGTATGTTATATAAGCACTCAACGTACAGCACAGTCCTATCCATGATTTTAATTAACATGACATACAGTAAAGTAACATGAATATATATAATTATTATTTTGCTCTTAAATGACTTTTAGACCTTTTTTCCCTCTTTCCCCATTTTTTACCTACATAAAAGCATTGGGCATCTCTGCTATCTTACTTCAAGGTAGAAATGTGAATAAAGATGGCAAATATAATTTATTTTCAGGTCCTTTAAGTTTTCTTTTTTTTAAAATTTTTATTTGAAAGAGAATAAAACAAAAGAGGGCAGTACAGAGCAGATCAGAACAGGACAACATAGGCAAAACAATACTTTACATGAAGACAACTGGACATCAACATTAGCTAACACCATATCATTTATTCTGCTATAGCTGAGCATAGTTTCAAATACAATAATATCAAACATAACACAATAGTATAAAGCCATGCATAGAGTGAAAGAATTACAGGGCTTTCTGAACCAAATAACAGAAAATGATCAATGGGTACTATAATATCTCATTTTCAATAAAAAAATTTTGTTTAAATTATCACACATATTCAAATTCAATAAGACATAATGTGATAGATAGAGCCAATGGTAGTAGAACAAAATAACATGGTAGGACTTCTAAGAAGGATGATATTAAATCAGCAATAGCTGTCATAATGTTTTGTTTTCTTCAAAACAGCTGTTCATATCATCACGCATGATATAGTCAAACAAAACAGAATAAACCATTCCAACTGATGACTGAAAACATTGAAAGACTTCAAAGCTATGAGATGGGGACTCATGCTTGCCATAAAGTCTTATATACTCTTATCAACTCTCATACTAGGGAGACTATATGGTATTTACCCTTGTGAGTTTGGTTTATTTCACTTAAGAGAATGGTCTCAAATCATGTCCATTTATTTATAAATATCTCGATGTGATCATTCTTTATAGCTGAGTAGTACTCCATTGTATAAAAATGTCACAACTTTTTTATCCATTCCTCAGTTGATGGGCACTTAGGTTGTTTCCAAGATCTGGGTATTACAAATTGTGCTGCTATAAACATGGGTGCACATAAATCACTGAGGTATGAAATTTTCAGTTCTTCTGGGAATATGCCTAGAGGCGGAATAGCTGGGTCAAATGGGACTTCCAAACCCAGGTTTTTGAGGAATCTCCAGACTGACCTCCACAGTGGTTGCACCAGTCTACACTCCCACCAACAGTGTAGAAGAGTTCCTTTTTCCCCACAGCCTCTCCAACACTTGTTGTTGGTAGTGTTTTCTTTCTTGGCCATTCTTTCTGGAGTGAGATGGAATCACAGTGTGGTTTTAATTTGCATTTCTCTCACGACTTAAGATGAACATTTTTTCATGTATTTATTTGCCATTCATATTTCTTCCTCTGAGAATTGTGTATTCATTTCAGATGCCCATTTTTGGATTGGGTCTTTGAATTTCAAGGGTCTGATTTTTTAAAATTCTTTTAAAGTTCTAGACAGAAGTCTTTTGTCTGAAGAACTGTCCATGAAGATTTTTTCCCATTTGTGGGTTTTCTTTTCACTCTGCTGGAAACCTTTTTTGACATGCAGAAACTCTTTAATAAGATGTGGTCTCAGTTATTGATTCTGGGAAGTATTTCCCATGTACTTTGGTTCTTGTTCATGAATTCTCTTCCTACCTCCATATCTTTGAGGTTTTTACCTACTATGTCTTCCAGCAGTTTTAGTGTTTCTGTTTTAATATTTAGATCTTTGATCCATTTAGATTTTAGTTTAGTGTATGGTGATAGACATGGGTCTAGTTTTAGTCTTCTGCATATGGACAGCCAATTTTTCCAGCACCATTTGTTAAAGAGACTGTCATTCTTCCAGCCAGAATATTTGGCCCCTTTATCAAAGATAAGGTGGTTGAGTGAGTTTGCAGTTGTGGTTGTATCTTCCAATCTATTCCACTGATCCTCTGGTCTGTTTCTATTCCAGTACCATACTGACTTTATCACTGTAGCTTTGTAGTATAATTTCAAGTCGGGGATTGTGATGCCTCCTGCCTTGCCTTTGTTGCTTAGAATTGCCTTTGCTATTCTAGGTCTCTTCTGGTTCCAG